>NNCF01129542.1:463322-481635 GCA_002313205.1 Laupala kohalensis
TATATATATAATAATGTAAGTTCTCCCTTCATTTTAATTGACTTTTTAAGCCTACACGTGTAATTCAATTTAAAAACGTTCGAAATGGACAATAAATATTTAATCAAATTTGTAATTACATACATACTAACATGCAAGACTGAAAACTGTGGGTATATTTCTAGCATTTATTCGTCGTATTTAACCTAAGACGAAAGTAGAGTATACATGGAAGCTAACGAATGAATATGGAATATTATATAAGAACCCCGGGAAAAATTGAACTCAAAAAATCTAGACCTTTTGACAGACTGGTTACAGACCCTCTGTGTGGTAAAATATATTAACTTAGGTTATCAATTGTTCTTTGAATGTTGATGTAATTTTTCGTACGTTTATGAAATATATGAAAATAACAATGTACGTATGTATTTTACCTACAATGAAAATAAATATGTATTTTAATTTTGTCTTATTTATGAATTGTTTTAATTTTTTTCAAATCCTAGGTAATGCCGGGCAGTTACGCTAATATTTTATAAAAATTGTTTATGTCATTTATCTTTTTCGCGATACACGTGGCGACTGGTAATTTGTTCATCGGTCCACGAAATCTTTGTATGGAACTATTAGTTTCCCTGGTAGACTTTTCTTAAGTATTTCCTATTGCTCTTTTTCTTGTATATCAAATTTAGAACTCCCTGGTCTTCTCAAACACTTGATCTCAGAAGCTAATACTCCCAAGAATGTAAATCCTTAGAGACGACTCGTTTAAGCATTTTTTTTATAAAAAGTTAGTGAATTAACACTACAACTTTTTTTAATAAAATATCTTAATATCTTGAAATGAGGAAATGACGACGAAATGCTAAAAATACGAACTTGATAAAAAAAAGTACCGGCACGTCCAACACAAATCAGTCGTGGAACGTTTAGGAAGATTATAGTGGCCAGTTGTAAAACGGCTTCTGATGAGGAAGATTCTCTTCGATCCTTTAAGAACACGATATTACAAAAGTATATCTGTGGTTTCCAGCAATAACCAACAAAATACTTAATCTTTTTTTCGAGTTATAGGCGTTTGAAGTTTCAAAAATGTTTGTCTATTATAACATTGGCATTTAACTTCGATGTAATGTGCTGTTGTAATACTTCTTAGCTAACATGAAAAGCTATCTCTTTTTAACAAAAAATTTTTGAAAATTATTGAAGATTTTTACCATGAAAATGAGAAAAAATTAGTTATCTGGTTACCAAAATTCATCCAGTCTTTATTATTTTACCCTATTTATCAAAATTCTTAAGTTTGTACTAATACAAATGTATGGAACTTGCCTTTTTAAATGGATTTTTTTTTAGAGATACCTATTTGTTCTCGTTAAACGTATACTTACCTGATGATTCCTGCTTTCGAGTTTGTTCCTAAATTTTCTTTGCTCGATTGGATAAGGTAGTATGTTTTTGAATCTTTTATACTACTACGAAAGAAATTCAGCCAAAAAATAAACAATTTGACAGATTATCTCATTGTTTTTCAAACATTCAGTTGCCGGAAGTCAGAGATATGATTCGGTGTCTGAGACGTGAGGAAAACCAAAATTTCATCAAGAGTTTTTGTGATCTCATATGAATGGAATGGATTGGCACGGGTTTGTGTTCATCAGCATAAAGCAGTTAGGGAATATCACTTGAAGGAATGTAATTGTCTGAACCGGAAATTTTTACTATCATTCAAAATAAGTAAAAAATCGAATAAACAACCATCATCGAATTTGAATTCGGTTATATCTCTTATATACTTGTCCAGAATACGTTAACATAGATAACTAAAATTTAAATATTGTGATAATAGATAGTTCTTGACAGTTAATGCCCCCCAGGGGACTTACATCTAGTAAGTACGTGTTTGGCGAACACGGGGCCCCGAGCTGAGTCTGGCATTACTTCCACTTACTTGTGCCGGGCTCCTTCCTTTCTCTTTCCTGACCTTCCTTGGTCACTTCTTTGTTCTTTTCGATCCCGACGCTATTAGGGCTTGGGTATCTTTCATTTTCCTCATTGTTTTTATCCCTCTCATTTTTGTCCTCAATGTTTTCAGATATGTTTTGATATATTGTAATTCAGGAGGGTTTTTTGTGGGTGTGGTTGAGTCATTCGGCGAGTCCCACACGCGGGGAGAGTCATGTTGGCTCTCCCTAGTGCGTAACTGCATTTTCCCTACTTGTACAAGTTTTAAGGGCTCTAATGACCTCGCTGTTGACGAGACCTAAAGTCCCACAAAAAAAATTGACAGTTAATTTAAATTTTTGTTTCACATCGTCTTCTGGCAACCAAATTTCTCTGAAACACATCTTATAATAAGTTTGATTATTTTCATGAGCTACATCAACATTTATCCAAGAACTGTCGTTATTTAGTTCTCCCAAACGTTGTGGTCCACAATGTCAAATATTCACTCGCTTCGAAATTTTTCTTCTTCTTTTCTTGAAGCTTTTCAAGATTATTTTTAAGAAAACCGAACTGACCTTCCCAGTAAGGGTGTTACAGACATCCCCAAGTTTTGGATACGATTTTCTCGTGATTTTCTGCGATATGGGGAGGTAGCATACATACAAAAATCGGTGTTGTGATCGTGGAGGCCATGCTACGAATAAATCATCCTTGATTCAATAATATTTATTTTCTGATTCAGGTACCTTGCATTGTATAAATCATGGAGATTATAGTCTTCCTGGTGTAGTGGAACATTGTAGGGGGAGTAAAAATACAAGCATTGTGTTAGTAAAAATAAGAGCACGTTGCTAGGTGACTAGACAGCCTAGAAACAATGGCGAAGTCTTAACGTGTGAGGTCAACGAAAAGTCATCGGAAGAAATAGTCCGTTGTTTCATACACAATAATTCTCCAATTTGTAGAGAATGGAGTGAGAAGAAAAACATATCCATATCATATAGTACATCAACAAGGAACTCAAATATTCTTCAAATGCTCATGGATATCTTTCATGTTGATCTTACCAGCGAACACATTTTGATACAATGATGTCTATGACAGAGGTAAATATTTCTTACTAATGATAATATTTAAATGAAGTCATTCTCATTGGTCTAACATACGTAGCACCTCGGACTGTCAAGAATGTTTACAAGTGTGTTCCAGTTTTTTTAATTTATTGTTGATTTCTTGTGAAGTGAAGAGACTTTATCAGCAAGCTAAAGGAATATTATTTTCAAGTGCGTTCTTAAATTGCTTTCTCGCTTCTCACTTCTCTTGTTTATCGAATAAACTGTAAGGTTTTTATGTGCATCGACGGAAAAAAAATACTTTCGTTAAGCATAACATACTATGGACACTTTTAAAAGAGAAATACAAAGCTTGTTAAAAAATATTTATGAAAGTTTTGCTGTAGTTTTCTATCATTTATGGAATTCATTTGGGAAAAATAAAATGTGTATAACAGAACATATTTTCTTGATGTTTAAGGTGGGACCAGTACTCCATGTAAGTCAAATCAGTGAGATGTTTATTTTTTTTCTTTATTTTTATTCTAATTTTTTAAAACAACTATATGAATAATAAAAAAAGCATGATTTAATTTGTATCTAACAGTTAATAGTATAGTAACAAGAAAATTGGAGAACTCAGTTTTTTGATTGATGCATCTCACCTCTGAAAAACGTAATACACCTTTCTCAAATGTCTGATGACCTATAAATAAAAGTAATTAAAAAAAGTATTACGGAAAATTTACTACAAATCAAGGTAATTTTTCATCACTTCCACACATGAATTCTAATTTGGTCTTCTTTCTTTGAAAATAAACGTTTCCTCCATAAGACACAATGTATTACATCATCAATTATAATTACAATTATCTCATTCAAATGGCCAATGAGGTTATGTTTCTCAAGTTGAATTGACAATAAGAACGTGTTACTCAATTTATGCCCATTTCAAATATTTCAGTGATTAATTCTACCTACGCTACATTAAATCTCGACAAAATTATACAGTATTTCATCGAAGCAACTTAATTTTTTGTTGGCTGAACCACCTAAAATCCGACATTTCACATTTACAAAAAAAAAATTGGTTGGAAACGGTTTTGCGTAAACAGCATGTCCAGCCCAGCTGTCCAAATCACCAGAGCGAAATCACATTCAGTGAATCGAATTGCACAGCGCGGCGGGTGGGGAAAGCAGGAACTAGAAACAGGCGAACTTCATCTCTTGGGTAAAACAATTATTAAGTAAATACGATAGAAATAGGCGGAAGTTCTAACCATAAAACATTAAGATAGTACAAGCGTAGGTAAAATTAAATCACAAAAATATCTGAAATCGGCATAAATAAACAGACTAACATGTACTTATGGTGATTTCAACTTGAAAAACATTCCTCACTGGCCATTTGAATAGAATAATTGCGTTTATAGTTGATTGTGTAATACGTTGCGTCTTATGGAGTAAACACTTATTTACAAAAAAAGATAAAAACAGACCAATGTTTAAATCATGAAAGTGATAAAAGTTAACTTTGATTTGTAGCAAATTTTCCGTAGTATTTATTACATCACTTTTATCTATAGGTCACTGGACGTTAGAGAAAACTATTTAAGTTTTTCTGAGGTGAGATGCATAAATCAGGAAAAAGTTACGATCGGCCGCCATGTTCGTACATGCTCTTATGCATTTCAAAGGAGTCAAACGTTGAATATTGTTCGTACGGACTGATAGGTACAAAATAAATATTTTATTCAATATTATTAATATTGTTGTACTTAAAATTAGAAATAATAGAAATAAATAAAAAGAATATGAATAATGAAAATTTATACATCTCAGTTGGAGTGTTGATCCCGCCTTTATGTGAAAACTTTCGACCTAGCATAGAATAAAAATTACTGCGACAGAAAGATGTGGAAGTAGGTTGTGATTTGTATTACTTGTATATAGTTCTGATCGATTATTGTACAAATATTGGATCATTAACGAACGAATAATACTCGAAAAGAAAAAGCAAGGATTCAAAATGTGTAAATCATATTTCCACATCTTTTCATTAGAGGTTTAACAAAAACACTTCCACTTCTATTGTAAGATTCAATAAGTTTACCTGCGGAGGACAAACTCTTAGAAGGTTTATAGAATGCCATACGTACAAAATCTGCAAGACTTGTGCAGCAAATCGTACTTTGGGCATTAAAATGTTGTTTCAAATATATTATATTGATTTCTGTATTGCTAACATCTACTAATAACTACGCAATTATCACCACGATGCCACAATACAATATTTTGTTGGCAGGTGGTACTTGAGCATGACCAGTCCATGTATTGGTACATTCTTCCAAATATTACGAAGAAATGTAACGTAAATTTGTTTATAGTATGTTTTGTAAACAGTAATTTTATATTGTGTGTAATTTGTAATCTATTACGTGTAATTATTTCCTCATTTTAAAAGTAATTTATATATTATTGTATTTGAAAATAGTAAATGTAGCGTGGTACTGAAGCTTATCTACATGGAGCGATACGGGTTAGGGGTGGTAGGTCATTGTCAGTAGGTCAGGTTAGGTTGGCTGGGTTTACCAACAACTTGGCTCACGTGGAGGGGTTAGTAGAAGTAGTTAGAAGTAGATAAGAGTTATTAATACTAGGAGGAGATGGATGGAGGAAGGATGGTTTGCTTTTCAGTAGTCACATGTATATGAACTGGGTCATTAATGTGAAAAGCTACAAAATTTCTAACCCCATCGGGAATCGAACCCGGGATGATTTGGTGATGAGCGACAACACTACCACCTGAAACACGGGTGGAGCAAAGTTATTTGTGTATAATTTGTATTGGGTCTGAAGATGGTAGATATAATACAAAACGAAAGAGCACACTACTGAAAATACGATAAAAACGGAACATATATTCAAATATACTAATTTTAATTATAATTCCGTTAACTCTTTACGTGAAGTAACTAAATGTAATTTGTTTGAGACAATTTAATTTCTCTTGATTCCTTGCTACTTGGAACACAGAAAGGGGATAGCTCTCCAATCCATGTTGATTATTTAAATAAACAATATTTTCTTATGCTCTATGCTAAAATTTTGTTGATAGATAATCCGTTCTCAGTGGGCTCTAATTACCTAGATGTTGGCGAGCCCCTATAACAACAACAATAATAATAATAATAATTCCGGCTTGTATATAAGCCCGCCCCAACTACCTGTTTGAACAGAGTAAAAACAAATGTACAACAAAAATAATATCAATTTTTTTTATATTTTCTCTCGTATGCTTGCTGGAAAGTAACGCCAGATGCATTTCAGGGACATGAACATTTTTCCAATTTTTTTATTTTATTTCATTTATCAACGAACGTCTGTTATATTTGGCAAACTCACACAATTGGTCACCTATTTCGTATCACAAACAACAGATCCATCTCAGCTGTCCAGAACTCCGTACAGTAAACTCGGGGAAGCGCATCAAATTGGTCGGCAGCGCCTCTGGTGGGGGCAGAGCGGAAGTAAAAAAAAGGACGGCTATCGTTCCGTTGCTGTTGCTCATTGGGGGAGCATTGGAAACGGACGAATCCATTTTTCACGAAATGATGAGCGCTGTGCAGACAAGCGGCCGGTGGAGCAAGACGATGGACTGAGGTCACGCTTTACAGGAACTGTGCTGCGTCTTGGGATGGTGCAGGACCCCCGGGACAATGGGTACTAGTTAGGTTTTACTGAGGTCGAAACCACACCTCGAATTTTCTGAAATGAATTTGTTAAATAATTGAAACTGTTCGAAAATGTTGATTGTTTTACACCCCCTGTTCATATTATTATTATTATTATTATTATATGCTGTCATCCTGCGGACATGTCACATTGTCCGAGAATTTTTGAATTAATAACCGATCATACAAACCAGGACGAACTTTCTTTCTGTTTCGATAAAATTCAATTCCAATACCATCTATGGGGTGCGTGAATGTTTTCAGTTTCCACTGAGAGAGATTCCATTATAATAATAATGATAATCCCAATATCAAATGTTTTTTGTAAAATTTCTCTTCATATTTATGCCTGAAACTACTACTTGAAACTATCAATAACTACATTGTCACAAATACTCTATACAGATACACTATAGACCGAAATCCAAAAAAGTATTAGGACATAAATCTAATATCTACTGTAATGGGAAATATTGTAAAATTGCACAATTTTAGGTACTTCATTGTTCTATGAATATGTTCAATCGTCCTAGGAATACTATATTAATACTATCCGCCTCTACCTGGATTAACTGAAGAGTCTTCCGTGTTTTGATGTGGTTTACTCTTTTATAATTTGTTCAGCAATATGGCACGTTTTCATACGAAAATCATAATGTCTTAATAAGTTCCTTAAATCAAGCAAACGTTTAAAGAATTACATTTCTCTTAAATCAACCCTCTAAAATTGGAATTTCAAAAAATTCTTTCTTAGCAAGCCTCTACAATACGCATACATGTCTAAATTTCAAGTACCTGTCTTGAATATTTTTCTCATTGCCTTTGTGAAAGTGTTAACCAACCAGCCAGTATATTAATTGACCTCTTTACGAACACTAGTATGATACACCATCCTGGCTGATATACTACACTAGTATGATACACTATCATACACTAGTATAATACATCATCACATCCTGGCCCGGGTTTTGCTCCAGTTTTTCTTCGGGTAGAGGTGGATTTCTTATACAGGTTCTCTAGGCTTTGTCTAGGGGTGTGTTTATTGTAACAATAAATCGTGAATTTAGTGAAAATCTTATGATTTTTAAACACTATACTCTGAATAATCTATAGTTTGATAATAATTTGTACGCCTAAAATAAATTTTTTGTGTTAAATTACAAACATATTGACATTCTATTAGTATTATAACTCGTAGCTAACTTTTTATCTTATCTAGGAATTTTTGCTGAAATTTTTGAATCCGCCTCTGCCTTAGGGCCCTTGATCGAAATTGAATGGATGGTCCCTTGCTTGCTTCCGGAGAGTAAATTAGTTTATTGTCCTCCACGTTTGTACTGCTCTTTTGACAATGAATTTATTATTACACTGCTAAGCTAAACGAAGAACAATATTGCTTTATGCTTGCTAGCGATGAGAACATGTATGGTCTCCACTACGTAGCATGAAGGCAAATGCTTAAAGTGAGCTTTTGTACTAATTTCATTCTCAAGTCTGAAATTAATCTTTTTTTGTGACATATCGAAAGTTTGCATAATATTTATCGTAGTATCTGCATGTGGAAGTAGAAATATGTTAATCAGTGCGAGAGGTAAGTTCGTCTCCCACTTGATTACTCTTTTCCCTCACTGCAGTTATTACAATTCTTAATGTGAATGTGTAATTAATATTTCACCATTTAACTTTTCGCCTGAATGTGTTCCTCTTCATGAACGCGAGCAAAAAGTACAAACCAAAGTATGACGCTCAAATAATGCAGTAATGACAAATACAAATAAGATCAAATTTTCAACCACTATTTCAAGCTTCAAGCAGCATTTTAGTAGTCTTCGAAGAAGTCCACGATACGGTTACGAAATATTAGGACCAACATGAATATCCATACGAGCATCGGTACCACAGACAGTATTTAAAATATAAGCAACGTTGCCAAAAATAAACTTAACATTAATTATATTAAATCAAATTAAATATAATGAAAGTATGACTTTGGTTTATGAAACCAGCTGCAAAAAGTGTGACAAATACTATAGATGGCAGACAAGAGAACAAAGCAACAGAATAAATGAACATGAAAGTACAGTAGTAACTAGTTATATAGAGTAGTTAGAGAACACTGCACACGACAGATAAGACTTTCATAGATTGAAGATGTGAAAAAGAAATACAGTAAGAGGGCAATAGCAGAAATAGCATTCATGTAACAAAACAATAATAATTATTCAATGACCAACATGAATAATTCAGTGAAATAATATATTTACCGATAATTATTCCAGATATCAACACTATTTTTTAACCTGCTGACATCTACTCAATTTTCAAAAAAAGTAATTCATGACTCTTCTTCCGTTGAGGATGAATTAGCTTTTATTCTAATAAATAGATTTATTTTATTATCATGACGGTTTTGATGGGGATATTTTTAAAACAAAAATTTTGTGTTTTAAAGTACTAGAAACAGTAATCTTAGGTAAGTGTCCTTCCACGTAATTTAAAACAACTGGAATTTGAAGCATGTGAGAGGAGCTATGTGTACTGATATTACGCGTCAAAGTTTAATAGATGTTAGTAAAGAACTGTTCCTAATCAATTTGTCTGATGTTATTTATACCAGTGAGTGCATGATCCGATGTAGAATCCGATTGTGGAAGTCTGCCATACTATAATTATGCAAGAAATCATGTGAAAGAGGTTTTAAAAATTCAATAAGGTTTGCCTATGTAAGAAAAAACAACACAAGATGTCAACTTTAACTTTATAAACATCGAACTGCCATCTCGGGGTGTTTTGTGTCAGGTAACCTTTGCGTCTAAAAAAGATGTAATGCAATCGAAAGATTTATCTGGACGCTAAGATAAAGCAAAGCTATGTGAGGAGTAAGTCACAAATTAAAGTTTGCTCCTAATTTAAGTATAAATGTCCTCGAAATGTTTGCAAACCTAATTAAAATTACGTAGTGAGTAGCGTGACTCAGTGGTGCATCCCAATATTTTCCGATACATATGGTGACAACTTGAAATAAAACATCTCTAGGCCTTCCCCATGAATTTTGTGGTTCTTAGGGTGACCTGTGGCTTTTCACTTTTACATGAGTCGTAGTATATATAACTTGTAAATCCTACGAGCATTGTAGTTGTCGTACGAGTAAGGAGTTAGCGTGCTCGCCCTCCAAGTTCAATTCCCGACGGGGACAAAAACTATTTTCAGCTTTTCACATTAATGTCCCCATTCATATAGCTGTGACTACTGAAAAGCGAACCCCCCCCCCNACAACTCCTCCTAACTCCTCCACGTGGATCAAGTTGTTGGTACAAAACATCGCTCCATGTAGAGTAACTTCAATAGTACTCTACATTTTCTATTTACAAATACTACAATTAAAAAATCCAAACGTTAGAGGTAAAATTTTTGCTCCTTAATAACGAACCTTGCGGCCCACCGCGCGCAAATCTCCGCGTCGGCGCAGAAGCCTCGTGGAGACAGTGAGCGATGAGTCTGCAGTGAGTGTCCGCGAGAAACAGATGGACAATCGACGGTCCTTCTTTTCCATTGCGAGGGCGACGTCGGGGTGAGCCACGCTTCGACGCAATTGCTTAGCGTTGCCCGGACCCCCACTCGAAAAACACGCCCGATTCATCCCTCACTCGCGAAAACGCTTCCCTTTCACACGATTCGCTGAGTGGCGGACGGTGGCTACACGTCGGCCAGCATGCTTGCTCGCCGCTGAATCTCCCCGGGTTCAATTCCGGACAAGGGCAGAAAAAAAGAAATTTGCAGCTTTTCGCTTCAATGTCCCAGTTCATAAATGATTTTGACTATTGAAAATTAGAACCTTCTGTCCACTTCTTACTACTACTAGTATCACTAAGTGTTACTAACGACTTCTGTTAACACCAAAGTCAAGTTGTTGGTAAACCCAGTAAGCGGTCTTGTACCAATACACCTACCACCCCCTATTATCTCTTATCACCCTACGTAGGTAAGTGTCAACAGCACCATACATTTCCCAGTTATAAATACTACAATAAAAATACTGCTAGACCTCCGTCGAGAAAATACGCTACCTAACAAATTTTTGGAATGTGTTTCCAGTTGTTCAGATTTATCAAAAATTTCCATTAAAAAATATTCCATAATTTTTTGTTTGTCAGTCGTTTGATTTTAAATTTTGAATTAGTATTTCTAATGGAATTGTTTGTAATTGTGATGCCAGCACAGTCATAAACACAAAAGGTTTATGCTCCGATTCGGATGATCCACCGTTATTTTGAAGGAACTAGTGGACCTTTTATGCAGAGAGATTTTTTAAGTCACGTGATTCTGATTAAAGAAGAGTTTTTTTTAACGTGATTGAATGTATAGATTTATCTATTTTACTTAAAACTAGCAGAACTACTTTTCGTGTCGCGGGATTTTAAAAAAAACTTAAAACAATCATTGCTGGACGTACTGGTATTAAAAAACGCCTGTCAATAGATCTCGACCTTTTTTCGATCGTTTTGCCCGGCGTCACCCAAGGTTCTTAGGTAACACTCTAAATTCTAAGTTATATTTATCTACCTTCGTGATATTAAATTTTCACTTTTATAAATTTCGAAAATTAATTACAGAATATTTTTATCTCACAACTTCCGAGTACCTACTCGTGGAGGAGTGTTTGCAACGTCAACGAGGCGAGTGGTGCAGTGGATAGCACACCTGCGGCCAGAGTAGAAGGTCCCGGGTTCGAGTCCCGGTCCGTCGCAATTTTCACTTGGCTGTTGACGTTGCTAATTACAAATAGTTGTTTTATGTCAGAAACCCATGCAGACTTGTGCACAGTAACGTGCCATAGTTTCATCACAATCGGGTGAATCGGGACAAACAAACATTTTTTCAAACGATTTTGATATTAATTATTAAAATAAATACAGAATTTGGCATTTTTGGAACAAAGAGAAACTAGTAAAAATATTTGTATTGTATTTTTATATTTGTAAGGATCCGATCGGAAGGAAATAGCCAGCGTTAACCATTTCATCCTTTATTGAAAGTATTACTCAAAATTGTCATAGATGTTTTCATTCCAACAGCTGTTGCGTATTCCTACGTGCTTTTGAACGAGAGAAGGATACTTCGATTTAGGTAAACTATGGTTTCTATTTCAGTATCATTTGTTGAAAGTGTAATGAGCTTCTGGGTTGGACGGATGTGAAACCATTATACAAAATAAGAATGATACGTCTATTTCTGAATGTTTTTCTCTATAAGTAACGGAATAAGTTGGGATCGTGTGGATAAAGTAATATTAAGGGCTCTAATGACCTTACCGTTGACGAGCCCTAAATAATAATCCTTTATAGATAATAAACCCGGTCTGTGAAATTAGGTTGTTTAATTCAATAATCCACTTGAGTTAGTTAAGTGGGTTTATAGTTGAAACGTCATTAATTCATTATCATTTATAGTTCTTTATCTATTAACGAAACTACCCCCACTGTGGGCTATCATCATGTAAATAATTTAATTTTAAATTAATAAAAATAAATTAAACATTATTTGCTTGATAATGACGCACACAGGGGGTCGAAACATTGTGTAGTTTCTTTAATAGATAATAAATCCAATCTGATAAATAAAGCCGTTTAATTGAAAAATTATAGTTTTAAAGACGTAATTACAAGACAAACTCATGTGAACGACTCAAGTGAACGAGTCTCGATATCTTGTGAACGACAGTGTCTTTTATGACTCACCAAACAAACATAAACTGGAGGTCCTTCGTACCGATTCCAAGCAGGTAACAGATGTTGGCACTGAAACAATAAGCATATTTACATTTTCTTGAAGTATTTATTAATCGTGTGGACACTAAACCATCTTTTAATTAGTATATGAAGGGCACATTTAGGTCACGTGTTAAATTTTTACTCAGAGAATACTTTAACACAAAAGAGAGCTACGATTTATAACTCAACAGATAAAGCTATAGTACTTTCGGATGAAAAACGTAGGAGGGAAAATTTGCAAATATTGCGTAACATAATTTAAGGTAATTACTATTCAATAGAATTTATTAATAAAAATATTAAAAAGTGTTTGTTTTACCATCAAAACAGGCAACAACTAACGCAACCTCCACTAGATAATATGATTTATGCAGTGTATCCTTATAACAAGTTCATAACTCCTTCACTTTATAGATTACTTAAGTCTGAGAATATGAAATTGATTTCAACATTTAAAAATAATAGGAATAATTTGATAACGATAGGGAAAGATAAGGAAGATCACACGAATACTCACAACGTAGTATACAAAATGAAATGTAAAGATTGTAATGCTAGCTATGTAGGTCAAACAAAAAGACGGTTAAAAACTAGAATCCAGGAACACAAAAGAAATTTAAAATCAGTAGAACTTATTGTAGTTACCTCACATTGCATTAATAATGACCACTTGATGGATTGGAAAAATCCATTAATTTTGGACAAAGAAGTTAATAATTACAAACGTTGTAAGTCAGAAGTGATATTCATAAAAAATACACACGGGAGTTTGAATCTACGCACAGACAATGAAAAAATTATCTGATTGATACAATACATTATTATAACATGTTTGTGTTCCTGCATTTTTTGTAAACTTATTTTGTGTTTATATCTCTGTCTATATCATGTTCATTTGTCCTGTTGTTATGTTTATTATTGTTATTACTTGATCACCTGACGACGGCGTAAATCCACGTCGAAACGTGAGTTCTCAACAAATATTATTCGTCTAAAAAAAAGGTAAGTTCTAAACTATTTATTTAACTAGATTATATAATGGACGTTAATAGTAGTAAAAAATAACATTTAAAAAAGAACTAACGTGGAATTATGATAAATACTGTAATACAAACGGGATGGGTGTCTATTGGGAAAGAATGAAGGTAATATTCATGTTATTTATATCAGGTTATTGTCTCTTAAGAACTACGAGGATGAATGAAGAACGTGTCAATGAACCTCAGAGACAATGGGTCACCTGATATCTAGATGCACAAATCTGGTTTATACGGAACATCTCCATCCCAAAAATGATTCATCAGTCTCTCGCAATAGAAACAGGATCTCGCTATTTGACCAGAAAACGAACGATGTCCCTATGTTGATCTAGACCTACAACGGAGGACAAGAGATCCAGATTTGAACAGAGATACGAAATTGAACCTTGTTATTGAAAAGAAGAATTGCCCTTTACAGAAATTGCTGGAAATTGCTACGAATGACGTCGATGCATTACAGACTTCGCTGGTGGTTTTGCCAAAATCCTTCCATTCTTAGTGTCTTGCGCAAACAGTTTCGCACACGTTTTCCACGAGTTGAGCTACGCATAACACTCGACAATGATTACGAGTAGTTTTATCGTCAGAGCCATTTTGTGTTGCCCTTGTCACTAAACACTCGATCTCGTCTCACTCAAACAAAATGACACAACAAAGAACTCGAGACACAGTATGTACAGACATGTGACAGCGACTAGTTGTTGCATCGACGTCATAAGTGACCATTTCCAGCATTTACTGAAAAAAAAAGGAAGTTCTCCTATTCATTAACAAGGGTCAATTCCGTGTCAGGATTACAATTCTTTTCCACGAATGTTTTATTTTGCCCAGTCTTACCTATCCATTGACACAAAACTTTTTCTGCCAACAAACCTGACATACTCCTTCAAGACACCCACTCAGCAGACCACAATATAATTAAAGCGGAATCAGAAAAATTATGTAAATAAACCCCCTCCCACTGACGATTTCACCAAAGTGTGAGAATCAATTTTTCGCTTTTCTTATCTCCTCCAAGATCACTTTTACCTGTTGGGTTTCAATTCATCGAACCTGGGATCTTCGACAAATGACGCTTAAAACTCTCGGAACAATACTGTGTGGACGTCGGCCGCGGTAACTTAATATTATATGATTAATTTACAAAATTAAGATTTTCCTAGCCACTGGATGAACTACAGCAGAACTTTGAAAAAGCTATTCTAAAAAATATTTAGAAATTTGTATATTTGTTTACACATTTGTTATGAATCATTCTCATTTATATTTTGTCACTAACCGGGCGATGCCGGATAAATTAGCTAGTATACAATTGCTTCAATGACAATGTCACAAAAAAAATTACTTTCATCTGACTTTCCAAAAAAAGAAAAATACAAACGCTTGCAAGTAATAGATTATATTGAAGATAAATACAGTTATAATCGTAATGTATTGCATTTACAAGTTATTGATTTATAGTTTTGTAGTGTGTATAATGTAATTCTTACGAATACCCACGAAAATATTATGGATTAGAAAACAATCAACACCTACATTTGGTATCTTAGATTATTCAAATTCTCACACAGAAAAATACACCAGACATGTAGCATTTTAATAAAATGTTAACTTATTCTCGAGACTATTAAACTTGCTACTAAAATATTAAAGATTTAATTGTGCCAAAGTTGCATTTTAAAACTTCGTCCGTTAGCCTCGATTGAAAAAATAATTTTAAAATTTGTAATAGGTATCTAACACACATTCTCTTGTTTCTCTGTCGCTAATACGTGAATTTCATCTATCCGCCAAAAATTTCCGAACTCCACGACAGAACACCGACTCGCTCCATATGAGGACATGTCCAAACTAACTCCTTCCCATCCCCTAATAGAGTTCTAACTTTAAGCCACTCCCGTCCCCTCCATTTCAAAGGAACAAGAGAAACCCGCAGATCTTTTCCCCCTACCTCTTTCCACTGACAAGAGACAAACGGCCTCCGCTAATGCGCAAGTTAGCCGTCTTCTGTTTCTGGCGCCGTTGCTCTTCTTTTCGTCCTTTGTGGAGCGCCGCCATGTTCTCGGCGAAGTGTGCGGAGATACCCGCGTACTTTTGTTTTTGAGGTCTCTGTCTTTGGGAGGCGGGAAGAAGAGGGTCCTCGTGAAGGAAGAGTTTTGGGATTTTAGCGGAAAGATGTGTTTCGCATTCAATTACTGTCCTACGAGTCTGGAATGAAATGGGGGGGGAGGGTTTCGATATTGAGGGTGTTCGAGAATATGGTGGCGCGGAGATTGGAGAACAGGAAAATGCCTAAAAGTATAATAATATAAGTGATTATCAACACTCTTCTTTATACGGATTATTGTGAATTTTGAGAAGGGTGAAGAAAAATTCTCCAGCACCCGGAAACGAACAATACGTGTTAATTTTTGTCAACATAAGTCCACAACTCTTGGGAATGTATTTAATCTTGTGCCATTGCTAAAGAAAACTTTGTGTCGATCTTGTCAAAAGACATGATTTTCTTTCCTTAATTAAGAATTACAACATTACTAGTTGCAGAGCGTTACGACGTGTTAGTTTTACATAAAGGCATGATTTCACGGGCAGTGTTTCTGGTCAGTTATTATCCGTCAGTATTGTCTTTGGAGAGTGCACAGTGAGCACTGCCATCTCGTTGTCAGATAACGGATGTATTCTGCCGTCGAATTTTCTAGCACGGTGTAAACGCTGCCACGCGTCGGCGTAAACTAACACTGACATTCAAGTCAATATCACTGGCTGAAGGCAACGCCAGTTATTTCCTCACTGACAACGAATCGCCAGATGAAATCAGGATTTCGATAAATTGTTCGTGATGGATAATTTAGCAGAAGATCTTACTTAGATTTTGGTTTGAGGCTGTTCATCTAGGATTCGGAAAACATCGAAATATTATGGGAAAGTAGTTTTAGGTTGGGTTTGAGGCACACCCAAAATCAACTGAAATCTCTCTCGAGTGAGAGTGGAGTTTGCAGTGAGTGATGTTGCGAGAAAATGCGAGATATCTCGATATATTTACGTGCATAGTAAAATAAATATTTCATCATTTTGCCGCTCAAAGGAATGTCAATCAAGGATAAATTAATGGCTGTGTATAATTAATTTTAAATTGTGTTAGTCTTCAATGAATAATTGTTTATCAACTATAGTCAATAGTCGTTAAATTACTGTGCCTGAAGAAAATTTATATTTGCTTGAGATATTAAAAACGCTACATTACTGAGATATTCATTGTTTATCAAGCATGTTCATTTACTATGTGAGCTTACTGATTGGGATAGGGGTTACTAATGCGATGAATATACATAACCTCACATGGCGAAAAAAATATATGTCTCCGTGAGCGTCTTTTGCGGGCAAGTGACGTTTTACGAGCACTGGCAACAGTGTCACTGTCGTAAAACCCATGTACAGTGCGTCCACAACCGATATCTTATAATACTGACAGAGAGACACTGCCCCTGTATACGTACCTAACCGCTAAGCTTTTCAGAGAACGTTTAAAGGGTAATTTTTCGTCTTTAAGCTTGTCACTGTAACCCATTTACTCTACAGCTTAGTGAGAGCACAGCTCAATTAAGAACGGATAAATAAGTCAGTGCATCAACAATGTTTCAAAAGCAATAAAAGCATTTATTTAAGACGGTAAGAGGGGTATCATTACCTCATTTTTGTGATACAAAGTATCAAAGAGGGTTGGAGGATGTTGACAAATTATAATTTCTGCGTTACGAGAATTACGGACGATCCCTCAAGTAACACCGCTCGAGCCATTGGAGCTTATCATCTGGAATCGTTTTTATTATTTCAGTTTTGGGGGACTGCAAATTGTATCAAACACTCCAGAATTCCGGAATAGTGGTCGGTTAATTTTTCATTCTTCACTGAGTCAGGAGTAAAACTTCAATATAAAGGTTCTCTAAAATGAAGTATGGGATCCTGCAACTAGCGAAGTATCCGTACATCTCTATACGACTTTCTTGACGATGTTGAAATTTGAATTTCATGGTCAACAGGCTAAGACGTACAAAACTGTTGTAACAAAATAAATTAAACAGGAGTTTATGCCAGCGGGTCTTTGCAATATTATATATTGAATTTATATCTTATAAATAGCCAAGTGAACGGAAATGTGACAAAATTATTAACGAAACGTATATTCATAGCTAAAAATACAGTTGTGTCCAGAACTGTATCCAATATACAGCTGTGAGTTTCAAAGTAATAATTTACAAATCTTAGATATTCGCTAGATTTTTCAAAATATATTTTACGTTTTGGTATGGTGTGCAGTCTAGAACTGTATCTTACAATTGTATCAACAAGATTTCAAACGTAGGTTAAAGTAACACCATCATTATCATATAATACAAATTTGTTCTTGACTAGGACACCCAGTTCATTCACTTATCCCAAACTTTTGAACCTACGAACCTAATACTTTTTTTTGACACAACTAATTCGTTGACAAAGAGCAGCTACTTTCTCAAACATCAGGTCTGTATCCTCCCCGGAAATAACATGATCATTTTTGTAACTTTGTCAGGGGAAAAATTTCGATCATTATTTTTCTCTGACAAAAGCAAAAATTCATATGTTCCAACCCCTACAGGAATGGACGCTCCCTTATACTCGCAGCTGGGCAGTCCACTTGCCCAAAAGATTCCCCACCGCCCTGGACCAAGGAACCGTAACACAAGGGGGATGCATTTAGCGCAGGGCAAGAGGTGGTATAGTGGGGGGGGGGGTGGCAGGGGAGTCGC
>NNCF01129542.1:481644-509263 GCA_002313205.1 Laupala kohalensis
TGGCAGGGGAGTCGCAGGACGACGTCCACAAGCTATCGGGATTGATGGATCGAGTCCGCGCAAAGAACTTGTTTGCGTCATTGGTGACAAAGCTCGCGCCGTGACTTGCATTTGTTTTCTGTGGATCGCCATGCGCTACGGACACCGGGATCAAGAGTCGGAAGGATTATCGACCTTATTGTACGGGAGACGTAACGGGGTTGATGGTCGCTTATCGTTTGAATGTGTCCATCTGACGAGGGATTTGTTCGAATGGACAGCTTCGGAGGGTCGAATGTGAATTTGCTAAAGAGTCGCTTCTGGGAGATAGAATTTCTGAGAATGAGATTGTACTAGAGAGTACGAGTATCATGATGACATAAATTTGTTCTTCTTTGTTGGTGATGAGTTATTCGTTTTTTTTTTCATTGTAGTACTAGCTGTCTACCCGGTGTTGCCGAAGATTTTTCTTGGGAAAAAATAAAATCTTACAGTAAATCAAAATATTTTTACTAATTGTTTTATAAAAACGTATTTGTTTCATTATAAGTGTTTTACCAGTATCTCGGCCAGCCGACCATTACCTGCGGTTTGTCACTATTTCTCAAGGCCTCCCTTATCATCGTCACCTGATAATAAGTACGAGCTGACGATAAATGCAGCATCCTAATTTTACAAATTCATAAGAATACAAATTTAATACAAAACTTGACTGATACTACATCATCTCGCAGGAGCTTGGCCGGTCAAATTTTCGCTCACCTGGCATAACGCGATTGCACCATTTCATTGGACGTTTTGTAAAATCTAAATTTTTCTACGAAATTTTACGATTTAAAGACTTTTTTAAATATTTTTTAAATCCACAAAACAAACAATTAATTGTATGATGATTGATTTTTTCCTTCTTAAATTACACTCTATAAATTGAAGTGTTTTAACACTTTTTCAAAGGAGGTATACGAACTGGGACAAAAAAGTATGCTTTTACCTGTCACAGGCGTGATATCTATGTAACACGAATATAAAAACACGCGCGTATTTGAATGCAACGTTGTGCCAAAATTTCAAGTCAATCGACTGATTATATTTCGAGTTTTGCGAACACAAACATACGCAGAATTAATTTTCATACATAAAGAAGATTGCTCCATTAACACTGGTATAAACGCATAGTTCATTCAGTGATTCATAGAAAACATTCTCATATCACGAGAAGAAGGAGCAAATAATCTTCAACAACAGCTTTCCAGAAAACCATAAAGAACACGAAGAAGCAGGAAGAGGAAGAGGAAGAGGTGACGTTTCAAATCATGAGAACAAGAAATGACTAACGTGTGTTTCTAAGGCAACGTGCTGTACCTGTCAGTAATGCCAACTATAGTGCTCTCAAACTAAATCTAGTATTTTTTGAAAACATTTAGTACACTACTTTTTTATAGAAATCTAGGACCTTTTTGAGAGGAATATTGTTTTTATTTATTTTTTGTATACGGACCATTCTATTCATTGTAGGGCAAAAAAATCGACCATGTCAGAACTGGCTAAAAAGTTGTTTTTCCGTTCGGTTTTATTAAAAAACATGATAGAACTCATGTATTCCCTACTTTTATCATTATTTCACATAAAATTACACAGAGTACGTTTTATG
Source organism: Laupala kohalensis (assembly GCA_002313205.1). NCBI lineage: Eukaryota > Metazoa > Arthropoda > Insecta > Orthoptera > Trigonidiidae > Laupala > Laupala kohalensis. The sequence continues at coordinate 483,275 of NNCF01129542.1, forward strand.
AGCAAGTTAAGTGCAGACGGAGTGAACGCAAAAAAAAAAAAAATTAACCATAATTTTTCTATATCCGAAAGATGTTGAATTTTTCGAGTCCATTCTATTGTGACAAGACAGAAAATTCCACGTCTTTGTACACCAAATGATATTTCAGGAGTTTGTTGTTCTTTTCGACACTCAATTCCCCCCAAAGAGACCACCATCATTGATTTTCGAAATTTTTGGCTAAAATACTTTGAATTAATAACAAATGATGTCGATGTAGTTTTTGTCTGATTGTTAATTGAGTAACCTATTAAATTAAATTTATGGACAATTAAAGAGAGAATGGAAGCTAAGTCTACAAATTATCGATAGTCATTAATTTGAAATTTTGAAAAAAAAATTGAAATGAAAAGACCTATTGATTTCTATATCCATCAAAATTTTACTCCTGAAACTAAAGCTCTTTTATCTCCTGGAATTAACGTGCAAAATTACTTTACGAACCCCTACATAGAATGAACTCAAAAGGGAAACTAAAACATTCGTCTTCCTAAAATTTTCAATTCTCAAAACACCATATAAAGGGGTAAATTCTACTATGAGAACTTTAACGTTTTTACGTTCAGGTACGCCTACTGGATTGAGAAGAGAGTCGAAAACCTTTCAAAACTGTAATATACAAGTGTGTATAAATTTCAAAATATTTTTGTTTGAGAACGGTGGATAAATATTGCAAAGTAATTCCAGACTGATGATAAAAATTGGTAAGTTCTCATTATTATAAATATTTCATTTTAACTACATTTACTTAGAAATTGAAAGTGTATTTGATTCACAATTTTTTAATAGAGGTCTATATTACGGGTAACGTAAAAGTGGGAAGCCATATGCCATCATATCAAACACAAACTTGATGGGGGAAAGTATGGAGTTTTTTAAATCATTTACTGGATTAATAGTGATACCTAGAGACAATTCAAGAGTTACATAGAGTTGCCATCATTTTGATTGGAGATTATTGCAATGCACCGTAATACAACCACGCTATTCACTATGTAATTTGAATTATTTTTCTTTGAATTTATTTAATTTAATTTAATACTATTATTATTAGTAATTTGAATTAAATTGAATTTACTTGAATTTGTTTTCTTCAACTTTCTTTTCTCTCTTGCTCATTATTTAGTCTGAATAACTATTATACCTTACTTAGATGGCTACTCAATTTTTGAAAGTCAAACTTACGCGTTTCATTTCTGGTATTCAGAAATACTTTTTAAATGAGTTCCAGAGTTTGAAGTTTATATTATTGACATTGGGATTAAGCTTTTTACTTCCCGGGGTAGCTATGTTGAAATTTGTCTCTCAATTTTTACATGAATGCCAATATAGTACCTTTTATGGCAACTGTTACTACATATTTTTTACTTTCCAATTATACATAATGTATAAGGGAAATATCTGTCGAATTTTTTTTGATATCTCTTCTAATCTTTACGAATTGAGCCCAAGAGAGTATTTTCAAATTTTTGCGATGTCCAATGTCGAATGTGTGTATGCTAAGAATTTTGTTCCCCCGATAACTAACGAACAACTTAATACATCGAAACCAAACTTAAGAATTGACTGTGACTGTATAGAAGACTGTTTCTGGATAACGTATTCCGACTTCATTTACACACCACGCTCCAGTTCCGAATTCTTAAAATTCAAAATTGAAATTATGAATATAAACATGTTGATTGTTCGGTTAATTCTGCGTATAGATTGCTAAACTGCATTTCTGTATGTCACACAGTTTTCGAGATACGGGGAAATCATGTTACACAAGTTTGAGACATTTCAGAGCACTTATGAGGCAACTGCAAAGAACTCAAGTTGGAATATAATGAATTATATCTATACTTGAATGTGCAGTTATGATGTTAGGGAGTATATAATACATGGACAAATATATTGGAACCGATTGAAATGTTTAATATGTATAAAATTGCACAGTTTTCGAGAAGAAGCGAAATTTTATTTTTCTTGATGGCAACACTGGTGCCCTGTCTTCGCCAGTGATGCGTTGGAACGTTGCGCAGAAGCCGCCACCCACTGGCTCCTTGGCGCGGGTTGTTTGGACAAGTGCGGGCACACAGACCGGGCGCTTCAGCTGGGTGGGAGGGAGACGAATTCAGTGGTAGTGGGAGTTAGGATGTAAGCAGAATCTCTGGGGAAACTGGTGATGTTGGTCACGTAAATTGAATCTTATAATACATTCTGCCATCATGCGTGTACTAATTCATCAATTGCTTCCTGTACCCCTCAGGTAGCTATGGGTCAGCATGCCTACTTGCAACCAGCCACTTACTACTTGCTACTTGCTACTTGCTTTACCCTGGGTTCATTTCCCGGCTTTTCACCTTCATTTTCCACATCATGTACGCCAGTGACTACTTACAAGCGAACCCTCCTTCTTTTATCTTCATCCTACTCTTACTATTACTAAATACTCCTGTTAACACCACCGCATGGGCCATCTAACCGGTCCACCTTCTGACTCCATACCATACATCTCCTACCTCCTATCGCCCCATGTAGATAAGCTTCAATAGCACGCTACATTTCCCATTTACGAATACAATAAAAAATTACCTCCCAGGTAACGCTACTAGAGATTTTTCATCTATGATTTGTATTACATTTTACCGGATTTATAATTGCATATTATTTTAAGATAGAGGATCTATACTATTGTATCTATAAGAAATTACAATTGCACTGTCACGTGAAAAGATCTAGAATGAAAGTGACGTTCTGGTATTTTTGAAGTCTTGTTTAGAACATTTTTCCAATGAAAAATCAAAAAAGAGATTAAAAGGGTTCTTTCTATGTTTTTACTATTTGTGACCGAGAGGATAGTGATACTGACATTTCTAAGAGGATGTTGGTGGTTATTGACGCACTTCTTATGTGAAACATGAAGATGATGTTTAGGCCGATGTTAATGATACTGGTTCTGGTGTTGAAAACATTTCAAAACTTTTTTTTTTAACTCAACTTCCGAGTACCACTGCTCTGGCCGCAGGTGTGCAACGGTAGGGGCGCCTGCAAGCCAAAGCAGAATATCCTGGGTTTGAGTCCCGATCTGTCGCAAATTTTTCACTCGGCTCTGGACGGTGCGATGCAAAGCTTGGCGTCAGCACCGAACAATTGACAACTTGGCGATGGCGGCAGCTGTGCACTAGCTTTGTCCTCTTCCTCGTTCACAGTGCATTCGTCAAGCGAACGACGCTAAAAGGAACCGCTCAGTCAGAATACTTCTTTTATGAGCTCGTCTTCGACGCAGCTCTCTCAACACTCCAGTACCTGTTGAGCTCCGAGAAGAAAATAAGGATTGTAATGCGAGATATGAAGTGGAAAACAAGAAGTTACGTGTATCCAGAGTATGAATTGTATTTCGTAATATCAAAAAAGTAGCGAATCATGTGCCGATGAAATATGTACAGTAACTCTGATTTCTACCTTACGTGTTATTCATATACGCATATTACGAAAATTCGCATTTCAGTGAACCGCCCCCCTCCCAAGAACGAAAAAAAAAATGCAAATAAAAGGTGAGATGGGTAAAGTTTAAACCGATTTGGAAAATGGCAACCCGTTCCACCGAAAGGTTGAAATGTAAATGTGATTTAATATAAGTGTTCTTTGTTGATACTTTTGAATGTAACATTTTTATTTTGCAATACCTGTGTACCCATAGGACTCGGGGTCGCTGAACACGAATCCAATGTTAGAAAGTCGTCATGAACATTGAAAATTGTCAATTGACTGTCATTATCATTGTCATTTTGCTTAAAAATTATGTTCTTCGATTAAAAGAACAAAAATCGAAAACTGAAGACTGAAAGTTTATGTTGGAATGAATTGACCAGAAATACAGTTCTATTCCACATAAAACCAAATTAAATTCTCATGTTTTAATCCTTTCTACAGTTTTATTTGAGTCATTGAGAGAAATAGTGTTCAAATGCTACAAACACCAGAAATTTTTGAGATTTTCTTTCTGGACCTAAATTGATAAAAACTTTTCGAAACTTGAAACTTGTCTGCAAAACATACTTCATAAATCAGTCTAATGTATCGCTACTTTTCGTTGATATACTACATAAAATGCTGTTATTTTCTCCCCGATAGTCAGATTAAACCACATCTAGATGGGGTGTGTTATCCTGAGCTAAGGTACGAGTTATATTTAAAAAATGCGATATAGCTGGTGATTAGGATACGTAATCCAAAGTCCTCACCAACATTGATTCTCCGTATAGGGAACTCAAACGTTCACAAACATATTTATGTGGACATGGTCAAAATAGTAATTGAAAAGGGTGTAAAGAAACAAGAAGACATCATCTCTTATTAATTATGTTATTTTGAATGAAAATGGGAGACGGGACCGAGATTCGACTTCAGCTTAGCGCGCTTAGGCGCTACCAACTGCGCCACCTTCTTGACATCTGGGTCTTATGTACTAATATTGACATTCAACTTGCAATTCCCGCAGACCTAGAATTCACAATCATCTCATTTCATCAACTCGTGAATATACAGGCCATCCAAAATTAGACAATCATAAAATGGCGAGAAAGTTGAAGTGGGTTCAAATATTAGAATTTACGGAGTAAAAATGTAATACTGGATTGAATTGGGGAGGACTTATAAATAATAGGAGGAAGGGGAACGTGCTCAAGTATAAACTGACAACAAGAAGTAAAACTAACCAGTGTTTATATTTGAGGGCTCCAATGACCCAGATGTTGGCGAGCCTTAAACCCCAAGAAAAACAAAAAAAACAATGTTTATAACTCGTTAAACGGGCGTCTTTTGTTGAAGTTTTTTGCGGGTAATTGATAAGGTTGAACTAAAATTGTTAATTTGTTGTTTAAATTTAAAAAAATCTTAACCATTGTAGAAACACTTGTATATTACCCGGGATTCGAACCCGTACTTTAGGTTATGAGATCGACTTGCATTAAAACAGACTGAGTCACCTCATTGACATTCCCCGATTCATAAAGAAATATGCTTGCGTTAAAAAAAACACGCAAATAAATAAAAAGTATAATTAACCGTCAATTAAATTCCATATGATTTGCCTGGGTAGAACCGTTAAATGATGACTATTTCTCCCAAAAATTTCTACACAAGAAATCACAAAACTGTGTCAAAGATAAAATACGACACTGGCAACTTTCTGTGTCTGAAAGATAATAAATCATCAGGAACATCATAATTATTGTTTGCTTCCCAAGTTCACAGTTAACGTGTCTGAAGGTTTTGCTTTCTTCCTTCTTCTCTCTGGAATGTTAATGAGGTAGGATCGCCCAAAATCCAAGTCTTTTCTGGTAAGAGAGCATTGTAAAATACGTTGTTTGCATACACGATGAAGCACCTCTGTCCGTTATAAAATTAAAAATTTGAATTTGAATAATAATTCCTAAGTCAACAATGTTTGAAACTTTTTTTTTCCAAGTTGTATAAAGCAGCGCGGTATCATTCTAGCACCACGAAGTAAAATAACTGAAAAAAAATTGGATGTCATTTTTTAGCTATCATCAACATTGACTAACATTGAGCTCCGCAATTTCTTAGCCTCGGCACTAGGAGGAGGAGATGTGGCCAGTCACTGACTCCGTCCGGTTTGACCTCAGATAGATCGGGTATTCATTTTGCAGCAGGCTGAGTACGTCTGGATGTTGAGGTGTGATAAAAACTCCCCACGCCGCCGGGAATCGAACCCCGACAATCCTGTCAGCAACTCAGTGATCTACCCACTGAACCCCGCTGACTCCTCAATCTGTCACTAATGTTTGCAATTTTTTATCTTCGAATTTTACAGTGCTACCAGGTCTCATTTCAGAGCCGCGAAGAAATATTACAAAAGTTGGAAGTAATTTTATAGCTGTCTTCAACGTTGACTAACTTGACAACACAACGACGCGTCCATTTTATTTTGTTGCTGCGAAAACTGACAAACTTCCCTGAAATGAATAATAAGTGTGACAAGTAAAACTCCAGAGAAAGGATATAAATATTTTTCAGAAATTACCAGACACAAATTTAAATTTTCGATTTCTTACAACATAATATAGATGACAAGAGCAATAAGATTCCAATTTGCGCCAGTCTTTTATTTCGTGATAACACACAGATTCAATCTTGAATTTGAGTAATGAATATATAACAATAACAATGAATTTTTAGTCAAACATATCGGCATTAAAAAAAAAAATTATTAATTGTGTGAAATACTAATAAAGGTCGATTTGAATAAATTTGAAAACATTTCAAGACTTAATAGAAAATTTCCAGATACAAACAAAATTTGATACTGGAAGTTTAGTATTCAATACAAAAATATTGAATATTTCACGTGAACATTACTTTGCCAAAATTTACAAAATATTTTCAATGCAATATATTGCGGTTCCAAGTTTGTGCTTTCCCGAAATCTACTATCCAACACTATTTTCCTTCCTGGAACTTTCCATTCTAATATAATCGGATATAACAAATAATTTTGAAACGAAATTTGGACTTACAATTAACATGAACATGGAGCTATAATAAATTTTTTGTCAAAAGAGCAGTACAAACTGCGTTTGACCACGTGGAGGACAATAAACTAATTTACTCTCCAGAAGCAAGCAAGGGACCATCCCATCAATTCCGATCAAGGGCCCTAAGGCAGAGGCGGATTCAAAGATTTCAGCAAAAATTCCTAGATAAGATGAAAAGTTAGCCGCGAGTTATAATACTAATATAACGTCAATATGTTTGTAAATTAACGCAAAAAATTCACATGTACAAATTATTATCGAACTATAGATTATTCCGAGTATATAGTGTTTAAAAATCAAAAGAATTGAAATAACACTAAATTCACGATGTATTGCTACAATAAACACGCCCCTAGACAAAGCCTAGAGAACCTGTATAAGAAATCCGCCTCTACCCGAAGGAAAAACGGAGAAAAACCCGGGCCAGGATGGGTATTATTTATTTATTTCGTTAGTCAGAGAAAAATGAATTACCGAAATAAATATCCCGTCATATTTCTCCGCAACAGGTATCCACATGAAAGGAAGTTAGCAGACGGAAACCTCCATGTTTCGCAGCCCATGGGCGGTGCCCGAACCCAAAAGGTGCTTGACCCCTAGTCCCGTGGTCTGCTGTCTAATCCTTACAGCGGACGCGATGTATATCTGTTAATCCTACTGACCGCTAACGCCCAGCGCGACCGTCGGAGCGCTAGTGACGCCCCACCCCGCAGATGACAAACGGGAGTGAATTAAATGATTAGATTCATCGTTTCAAAAATATAAAACGAAAAATTATACCTCATATCTCTTTATTTGATTCTTACTGCGTTACATCACAATTTTGTTAGACCATTTTGTTAGACCAAGGGTCAAGTCTTTCTTTACTAAAACATTTGTCCCAAAATGTTTGAACCTAATATTAAATTCGACCGAAATTAAAAATGTTTGTAAAGAAAATTAAAAATTGGCTCAATGGTTTGAACAACTTAAACTTTCTTGTTAGTGTTTCAAGATGGCATTAACAATAGTATTTAATTACCTGGACTATGTTCATAACTGATAAGAGTGTCAGTTTTTAGTGACATTTCTATTACGATAAGTATTGGCCTCTCAGTTCATTTGTAGTTTTGAAGAGGACGTCTGAATAGACCGATGATTATTCTGTAAAATTTTATGATTATTCTTTTTTTAAACATAAACACCGTTATACTTGATGTTGATGGTTATTATTTCCTACATTTTAACATTTATAAAAAAAATATAATATTTAAGGAATATACAATTATCATCATTTTCCTGAATACATATTAATTACATATAAAAGTATAAAATTTTAATTCCAAAATGTATATTAAAACAATAGATCACGTCCTTAAAACAAAAAAAAATATATCCTATCAGTTATTTGTTCGTGAGTTGCAATTGTTACAAAAGTTGAGACAATTTTTTTCATATTTGTTTTTGTATTTTTTGAATGTACTTGATACGCATGCATTAATTTTTTAGCACAAATTTTGAGGTGTCAGTTGATACCAAAATATATTAATGAACAGGAGAATGATCTATGAAATGTTTGTAACCTAATAGAATCCGATGTATTAATACGGCAGGATAATATTTAAAATCATAAAGAAAAAAATTATTTTGAACTCCATGTATTGACTGTTTGAAGCTTGAAAAAAAAAAGAAAATATATTAATGAGATGAAGTGAGTAGTATATTGTTTGAATATATTAAAAACTGCAATGAAATGTTTCCGTGGTTACAGATCACAGCGGTATTAAGATAACCGAATCAAACCCCCAAAATTGTATACTCGAGGAGTCATTCATATTTCCTAAAAGATTTATGAAATAAGGTTGGTTGGTTATTTATAATATAAATGACACTAGTGAAGGAATCACGTCCCGTTTACGTAGGAGTAAAAATCTTAACAAATTTGGGGATTTGAATACCAGATCTTCCAATCAGTAGCCCTGTCTAGTAAAATGAAGCATCTTAATCATCCACAACTGAGTCCAACGAAGTAAGGAATCAGGAAGAGAAAAATAATTATAACATTATTTTCTACATTTCTCGTATTCAACAAATAAATAACTTTTGAATCAAGATGTATACTGTGGTTCTTAATAAATCAACTTTTGTAATTTGGACGGGGCACCTCCTCCCCATTTTGTTTTATGCACTTAAAAAGCGATAAGTTTCAGATTTTAAAATATATTTAGGGGTCTGAATCAAACTTTAAGAGTTAAAATAATTGCAAAATGTTAAAGCTTGGTTGCGACTCCTGAAATATATTTCTAAATTCTGAAATTTAAATGGACGATTATTTAGAGACAAAACAAAATGGGAGGGTACCCCCTCCAAATTTTGAATGGGACACCCATACAAATTAATATGAAAAGTTTCATTTTAAGCAATAAAAGTTTTGTAAGTGGTAACCTCGCATTTTTTTGTATTAAAATAAGACGATAAAAATTTCAAATTTCAAAAATATATTTTAGGGTTTCCTGCCAAAATTCACAACATTAAAATTTTGAAATTTGGAATCTTGGTAGTGACCTCTAAAAATATATATATTTTTTTAGATCCGAAAGTTTTATGGAAGTCGTAAATAAATAAATAAATAAATTTATTGTCAAAAAACAGTACAAACTGCGTATGACCACGTGGAGGACAATAAACTAATTTACTCTCCGGAAGCAAGCAAGGGACCATCCCATCAATTCCGATCAAGGGCCCTAAGGCAGAGGCGGATTCAAAAAATTCAGCAAAAATTCCTAGATAAGATAAAAAGTTAGCTGCGAGTTATAATACTAATAGAATGTCAATATGTTTGTAATTTTAAGCAAAAAATTACATGTAAGTTATTATCGAACTATAGATTATTCTGAGTATAGTGCGTTGAAAAAAAAACTCCACTAAATTCACGATTTATTGTTACAATAAACACGCCCCTAGACAAAGCCTAGAGAACCTGTATAATAAATCCGCCTCTACTAGAAGGAAAAACGGAGAAAAACCCNTATGAGCCATAAGACAACACAATCATGCAAGAAAATAGTTTTTGAAATTGTTATAAGTTGTTTAAAAAGTACTACACCAATGGCGTGATAAAGTACAAGACGAATTTAACTTTTATTAAAATCAATAAATTCTTTTATATTGTAGAAGCACTGGTGCAGGAGGTAGTTTTTAACCGCGGATTTGAACAGATTCAAATTCATAATACCTTTTATATTCTTGGGCAGGGAATTATATAGAACGATTCCCGAATGATATGGTCCTTTTTGGCAAAGAGTGGTTGACACTCTAGGTTGATGAATATTACTACTATTGCGTGTATAGTGTTCGTGAACGAGACTGTTTCGTATAAAGGGGGGTGGCACTTCAGTAATTCGGTCTTAACAAACACGACTGTTTCATAAATATAAATGCAGGGAATAAATATAAATGCAGGGAATAAATATAAATGCAGGGAATAAATATAAATGCAGGGAATATATTCGTATTTGAATATATTCAAACTACAAAAGTTAATTTTTAAGATCCATTGGAATTTCAACGAATTTTTTACGTTCTTTTGGGTTAAATCATGGTTCACATATTGAGACGTCTGTGGAAAAGTGAATATCCGCCATTACTCCCAAGTATTGCTAAGCGAGAGCCCAAGTTTGATTCCTCGCTCGGTCGAATTGGATGAAGTTGTCAGTTGCGGTTTCCCACACCTATTCCAGACCAATGTATTATATTCCCTGGCAATCCAACTTCTCATTCTCAGTTACTTCACGCGTTTAAGTACAAGAGCAGATCTCAGGGTTTGATCCGCACCATATTATTGAAAAAACGGATATTTTTATACTTTCAAAATTTCGTTTTTTAAGAAACCGGAAGTGGAGCTCGGTGTGTAAATGAAGTCGGAATGAGTTGTCCAATACAATCAAAATAAATTCTCAAAATTGGGTTTCGATGCATCAACTTGCTCGTGAGTTATCGAGGGAACAAAATTCTTAATATACATATGTACACGTACATACGACTCTATATTTGGGTCAGTCATGTTTTCCTATTATGTTTCTTCGATTATTTAAATAAAAAAAGACAACAAGCACATAAAAAACTGTATGATTTTCTTAAACATTTTCCATTAATCTTCAAAAAAAAATGTATCGATCTATATCTTCTAAACATTTGACCATGTTAAAGTCGAGCCGGAAACAAACCAGATGTTTTTTGTCACATATGTTATTGTCATTGGAATCTATAGATTTCGAGATATGTTATTTGTCAGCTTAACTCAAGCTGTCCTGTACCACGTGCCACTGGATTTAGCACAAATCTGTGATGGACAGCTTCATCTGGCAAAACGTGTCGTCTTATGAGAGATGGTATGCTATTCCACCGTTGAATGTCGATCTAGAAGTGTGTTATCTTCACGTCGAACTCAAGCTACCTCGTCCAACACTCTTCGTCGAACCGGATACAGGTGAACTTTCTTTGGAGGAGTATGGTAGGAATGACTTTATTTTCTGAATTATAATGAGAAGGATCGTATATTTATTTTGAATGTCGATGATGTGCCGTTTTCCAAACGTCATTGATGATTTTGTTTGCTCAGCGACTTAAGTGATGAAATGAAACGGGATATTATTTTACGGTGTTGGTAGTCAAATTAAATTACAGATTCCAAACCAATTACCTAATTAAGGTAACCTTATCAATCTGGGTTGTTTGGAGATCAAATATTGGATTAATATATACACAAGTGAAGAAAATTTAAGTTATTAGGTACCTGACTGATTATATTACCGCGTTACAGAAAAAATGTTTGGTTGCTAAACTCATATTCCGAGACTTCATTCATTCAAGTAATTTTAGGAATTCAATATCGGTATACATAATAGTACGTATGTATGAGAAAGTTTACATTAAGCATACTTAATAATATAAAAACATTTTCTGTCATAAGAGCAGTCACAACTGCATACGACCACGTGGAGGACAAAATTAGTTTACTCTCCGGAAGCAAACTAGGGACCATTCCATCAATTCCGATCAAGGGCCCTTAGGCAAAGTCGGATTTAACATTTCAACACACTCGTAAGATAAGAATAAAAGAGGTGCAGTAAGCGTTATAATATTAACAGAAAACCAACACTATTTGATAAAACGTAAAAACGTTGTATCACTAGTACGTAGCATTATCACACTATAGATTATTCATAAATATTGTTTGTTCATAAATAAGGGAAAACCACAGAAAAACCGGGGTAGGATGGGGTTAAAGAATTAATGTACATAATACACTTAATATACAGATTTTAAATGAACATACGTATACATAATATTTAATTAAAAATGAACACAATGTACAGTGTACTCATCTGAAAACAACGCGAAAGTGAAAAGAACCATTTTCATGAAATGAATGTGTTGGCGCTTTTTTTTGTATTTCTCTCGATACGGTAATATGGTGACACCACACATATCGCATGTAATTACTACGTCACGCCCTCATTGAAAAGAGTGGTTCTTCTATCCACAATTATTGGGGAATTGGTTCTACCGGTACGAGCACTAGAAAACATCACAAGACCTTCTTCTGTAATCGTGTAATCATTTACGATCTATTGTACATAAAAATTATTATTCCAATCAGCGACACACTCACTGATATGAATTATGAGGTCCTTGCCGGCGTTGAACAACATTGACTGAGGGTTCCTAGGAACAGTCTGAAAAACAATTTTGGGGATTTTGATCTTGACCTGAAATTACGACTCCTTTATTTTTTAAATTCGATATATCAATATATAAAGGTGTTCTGCTTTGCAGCAGGTTTTAGCATTGTGCCCTCCATGCCACTCTATCCTGAGCCAGACTCATCTCCTCGTATAATCGTCCTCTCCTCACGTCGTCCACCATCTTGTATCTTCTTCACCCCCTCGCCACCCTGCCATTAATTTGTCCCTCCAAAACGTCCTTCAATAGACATCTTCTTCTCAACCAGTGACCAAGCCGTTTCTGTTTTCTTCTCCTTATCGACTGTAGCAGATTTCTTGTCTCTCCTACTCGTCGCAGCACCTCTTCGTTTCCAATCCTCTCCGCCCAGCTTATATTCTCTATCCTTCTCCATATCCACATTTCTAGAGCTTCTAATCTTTTTTCATCTTCCTTCCTCAAGGTCCACGTCTCTGCTCTGAATGCCACACTCCACACAAAGCACTTTACCAACCTTTTCCGTAGACTCAAATCACGCGTACTGCACAGAATCCGTCTTTTCCTACTGAAGGCTCCTTTTGCCATCGCTATTCTTGCTTTGATTTCATTGGTACACCTCATGTCCTCTGTCACCACGGAGCCAAGATACCTGAATGATCTCACTCGATATATCAAAAAATCACTAAATTAACATTTTTTTTCGTCACGGATCCAACTCAATGAGAAACCTTTTATTAAAAAAACCAACACCAAGAAAAATTGTAAAAATGAAAATATTAAATAAGTCTGTAAGAAGAAAATTATTGCAATACGTTGCGTACCGCCTGGGATATGGAAAAATATTAGTCTTGAACAATACTATCGTGACGTCGTTCGAAATTTACCCGCATCTTGAAAAGATTAATACACATTTCCATCGATGTACCATTAACAACCAATAGGTCACGGAAACGCGTCCGAAAACTCATCAACACACCTGTCATCTATTTTAGTGTTTCTTCTGTTTCATTGTCCATTGTTCATCTACTTGGACGTAAAGTGCTGAGACGCAACCAGACATCATAAAAGAGTTTTCTATTCCTGGACACGACTACGTCTGGCGCTCCATGAGCTATGTAATGTGGCCTCTGACACAATCATTCGTCGAATTTTCTGACCTGATGGACACCAATTTTTTTAATTTATTGCGAACAATTTTGATCTATGATAATTTTAGGTTAAGTAAAAATGGCGACGAGCCGGTAATCGAACCCGGGACTCCTGCATTGATTGCATTTCCCATTCTGGGTGAGGATGTATGCAGTTGTGGAAGCCGAATGGGTTGTGTAGTTGTTAACAAATTCAAAGGTCGGACAAATGTATATGTGATCTATACGCATGTCACTACCTGTCCTCTGAGCATGACCATCATTAAACTCGCATTCACTACTACTACTCTTCTTCTTCTTTAACTTACTACAAATTTTCGATTTTCGAAACTCAGTTGTTGAGAAAAAATAAAATAATCATAACAAAGTTCGAGCTGTACTTACAGTCAGCAACATTACTATTTCTATGACGCACACTCGCGAATTTATTTTTTCCATTTATTTGTTTCAAGTCGTGTCCTCGTCTTCAGACATTCCACGACATTATCTCTTGGTTCTTCTTTCGTCTTCGATTACTTTTCATTCCGTTTTCTCTCTCTTTTATTCCTTCTACATATTCTTTGAAAATTTCAAATCGTCTTTCCATTTTAATCATTTTTGGTCCGAGCGTACTCATCACTGTATCAGTTTTCTGAGAAATATCTCGCTCTCTCTTCCCCATGGTATGAACATTCCCAAAATACATGTTCGCGTGTTTCCGAATTTTGCCCGCAATCACACGTGTCATCATCTAATAGGTTAAGTCTTTTCAAATATGTCTTGAAATCTCAATGGTTCGTTAAAACTTCTGCAACTCCTGCACTCGGGCTGAACCACTTCCTATGTCTCTCTGCATAATTCACCTGCTTGGTATTAATCGGTACAAATCTCTGCCTTCATATGTTCTATCCCATTCTCTTTGCCACGCACTCAACAATACATTCGTTTTTTTCTTTCTCGCGAATAGTAAATAAACCCATTGTTGTCTGTGTTCAGGTCCTATATTAATTATACATCTATTTGAAGGTTAATCAGGATAGCCAAGAGAACGAATAATTATGTATTTTCTTGTTCTAATACTGATAATAATACCAAGCGTCGTACAACTGGCTAACCTATGGAGAACTACAACCTGAAACTTTTTCGCCATCCAAGACCAAGTGAGCAAGATCAAAAATTACCGTAAGTACATCTTGAAAGATGGAGTTGAATCGGACTTATGCCGGAGATGCATAAAGGAAAATTAAACACACTATATCATAGGAGGTTGCCAAGCTAAACTGCAATGTGATTACAAATTTAGGAATGACCAAGTCGGAAAAATCATTCATCAGGAATTAGCTTTGAAATACACACTACAGGAAAATAAAATAAACTATTACCAATATGAACAATCCTCCATTCTTGAAAATGAAAATTATGAAATTTATTGGGATAGATTTTTCTTTTTTTTTGTGGGGCTTTAAGGGCTCGTCAACAACAAGGTCATTAGAACCCATTATTGGGATAGAACCATCATAACAGACAGAAGGTTGGAGCGCAATAGTAGTCAAGAAGAAAAAAGAGAAAAAAGTATTCCTCATAGACCTCGCCATCACCAACAACAATAATCTGGAACTATCATACAAAAATAAAATTACTAAGTACATTGACCTTTGCTTCGAAATTAAGGAAATGTGGAATTATGACAGGATGAGAGTAACCCCAATAATACTGTCAAACATGGGAGTAGTACCCAAGAACCTGTTCAAATCGTTGCAAGAACTATCAGGACAAGAAGACTTTTCACACTTTAATTTTTTGATAGCAGCTAGGACCTCAGGTATAGTAAATAAAACCGTTTGATTGGTTTTATTGGAAATATTTTTCAGAGGGACCCTATTACCTACAAGTTGAGCAGTAAACACCTATTTAAAAAAGTCAGCAAATGCATCAGGTACACGACCTCTTGAGATGACGCACCCATTATATTTCGTATCTATGTTTCTGCACTCAAAGGAAGATGAACGTTTGGATTTTACGTAGCTCCAAAACTACTTGGAGTCTACATTTTCTATATGATTCAGGTACTCCTTATGGGCAATATTAATTTTAACCTAAATGCTTTTTATAAGCTCTTTAAATAAATTATCGTGATATTTAGAAAACTTTATTTTCCTAGCTGCCCTATTTTTGTGTTTTATTGAATTAATTATATCCTTTGCAAACCAACAAGGGAACTTACTTTAAAACAATATAAGCTTTTTTGGGTACGCATTGTTCAAAAATAGACAATATCAAATTGTAAAACTCATTTAAGCTGTATTTACATCATTTATGCTATATATTAAATCCCAGTTACATACTCCTAGTATTTTATACATTTTCAAAAAGTTAGCTTCTTTGTAAAAAAAAAAAAAAAAGAACTATTAATTATAGAATTTTTATTGAGTTTATAATGATCAAAATATTTATAATCTAAGTTAATAAACAATGAGGGGTGAAAGTCGTCAAGTGGTAACAGAGGACAATCACAATCACTGACTGAGAGAGACGAAACATTGCTAATAATTAAATCAAGAGTAGAATTATTACAATTAAGAATATTATTGTACAATGAAAGATTATACATGGACATTAAATTATTCATATTTTGAGAAATTGCGCCAGCCATCAACATATTACATTGTACTCCATTAATTTCAGGTAAGTTAAAATCTCCTAATATTAACAAATCTTTAAACATAAATTTATTTTCAAAATTATCAAAGGATGAAAAGTAATCATCGTACAAACTACAAGGCTTTTGGGCGGGAAATAAGCAACATTCACACAGACAGCTGCGTCGGAGTGAGGCATGGGAACCTGTAGCCAGATAGACTCAAGGTCACGCGGAATCAGCTGATCACGAACAGCTACAGTGAGCTGACTGACTTGACCAATGCACCGCGCACCTCTGTCTCGCGTGATAACATACCGATCATAAAATAATTCACTACTACTGATTCCATCCATCAACCACGTCTCAATTAAGGCAATAATATCGAGCTGTTCACTTAATACTTCCTCAAAGAGTGTATGGCTTTTGGTTTGCAAACCTCTAACTTTCTGGTAATAAACCGTTAACTTCCTATCCACAATAGCTTAAATTAAAATAATAACAAAACATCTTCAAAGGAATGTACACTAACAGACCGAAAAAGAACCAAAAAAAAGGAATAAACAGAAAATAACAATACACACATTGTTAACGTAAATTGTAAATAGAGTATAAATAAAACTACATTCATTTTAAAATACTACATGGAACGAATCAGATACACACTCACTAAGCCCTAACTTTACGCTCACTATTTCTTACAGCGGTTTCTCTCTGAATAACTGAATGCAAGTCATCCTCATCCATTAAAACAATTACTTCAGAATTCTTGTCATCTGATTTTCACACTTTGATTCTGCCGACCCTATCTGCCCAAACAAAACTATAATTAAAGTCAGATCTCAACTTACGTGCCTTGGCTAATAACACACGTGTGGCAGGTGTCAGAGAAGGGTTTATGTAAATTACTGTGGTGAGTCTGTGGCATGTCCTTGCAGATGCCGGGTGGAGAAATCTCTCTTTTATTTTCCTCTTGGCTAGTAGTTGGTCTGGGTCTTCACGTCTCGGGAACTTGACAATGATGCCTGAAGTTGGACGGTTGTTTGCCACCGCTGATGCGGTGACAGGCGTCAATACCGTTCTCACTTAACTGGACTCCAAGTGCTGCTCCCATCTCGATCACCGTGTTTTTCAGGGACGAGTTGGTCTCATTAGGAACCTCTGGAATTCCAAAAATTTCCAGTGAATTTCTTCTGGAGTATTACTTCAGGTCTCCTTGTTGCCTTGGAAAATCCTTCATTTGCAGTCTCAGGTGTCTATTTTCCTCTTGAAGCCCATTGATCTTCTCCTGTTGTTGGTATATTATTTCTTGTTGGACTTTAATTAACTCATTATTTTTATTAATTCTTTCGGAGCTAAACTCCAAGGTTCTTCCAACATCTTTTTCAATATTACCTTGGCTGTCCAGTATCTCCTTTTTCATCTGGTCAAGTTAGGTTTTAAGTACATCCATAGTAATGACCATGTCGGCAGATGTAGGTGGTTTGGTTGGTGATGTAGTGATAGAGTCTGAGTGGCTACGGCTGAGCCGCTTGCTCCTAGTGCATGAGTCACAGCACCACAATCCGCTCACCGAGATAATCTCAAACTCAGTCGCAGTCAAATTAACGCACAACCCGTGAAAAAATCCTTTACACTGCTCACACTGGACTTTGTTCTTAACAGCTCTTCTCACAGTAGAATGACATTTGCCACAGGTACTCTTATCACGTTCGTTGATCTTAACATTCGGGATTAGATTTTCTACAACATAAATAAATAATAAATTTATTGTCAAAAAACAGTACAAACTGCGTATGACCACGTGGAGGGAAAAAAAACTAATTTACTCTCCGGAAGCAAGCAAGGGACCATCCCATCAATTCCGATCAAGGGCCCTAAGGCATACTGAGATTTACAATGACTGATACTGAGATACTGAGATTTACAATGACATCACAATAAAAGTACAGATAGTAACCACTAATTAAAAACGTATTTCAAATATCACTTAAAGGGAATTAAATGTAAGCGTAACATTATAGTAACCATTATTGCTCGTTCAAACGACAACAAATACGGAGCAATGCAGTGCACGACTGTTCACGTCAACTACCAACGCTTATGGGAAATAACCGCTACTACATCTTTAAGCCGTGCATGAAGGGATAATGACGATATTAGTAATAATAATAATAATAATAATAATATGCCACATTGTCCGAAAATTTTTGAATTAATTAATAACTCATCAGTCAGGTCTGGATGAATTTTCTTTCAGTATCGATAAACCCCAACCCCAATACCATCTATGGGGTGGGGGAATGTTTCCAGTTTCTACTGAGAAAGAATTCACAATTACAACAACAACAATAATAATAATAGGTTGCTACCTGGTTGATAGCTGCATACCAAACTCTAGACATCATTTTTCCGAGAATGAAAATAATAATAATAATTATTATTACACTGTTAATAATTTATTCTATTTCTGTAACAAAATCTATATAAGCGTGAAACAAAAATAATGTGTCCCGTCTAAGTCATGGCGGGACGCTGGATAATTTTCGAAAAGTAGCGATAATCCCGACAAAACATGCACGGTTGGCAAACCTTTATACTCCCGCGCCGCAGACACCGCTTCCCCTGAGCGTCTGGAGAACGCCAGGGCGGAGTTTCTATTTGCAGAGTTATCCCTTTGTCTCCTTTGTTACTTGACCAGTCACTCCATATACGCTCCTTCCCCTCAATGTACCCTATTTCTGGCTTCAACAACACCCATGCTTCCTTCCTTATTTTCTTTTTCTTCACTATTTCCAGTGCGGGAGCACCTTGACCTATGTTCGTTTTAGTCTACAGGCGGCTTTCCACAAGGGCATTGACTGAGTAAGCAATTTTCGTTGTTTTGGAGTTACTTAAGGCAGTACTAGCATAGGTTGAATTAAATCTCTAAAATATCTTAAATTGGCATAGATAAACAGAGTAACATATATTTATTGTGATTTCAACTTGAAAAACATACCTCACCGGCCATTTAAATGAAATAATTGCAATTATAAAAGATAGCGTAATACATTACGTCTTATGGAGGAAACACTTTTTTTTTTAATGAACAACTTATAAATCACAAAATTGATGAAAGTTTACTATGATTTGTACCAAAATTTTCGTAGTATTTTTCATTACTTGTATCTATTCGTCACCAGACATTAGAGAAAGATATTTAACTTTTTCCGAGGTGTGATGCGTAAATCTCGAAACCGCTGTGCTCGGCAGCAATGTTTTTACATGCTCTTATGCATTTCAAGCTAGTCAAACGAGTTTCTGAATATTGTTTGTACGATATTATTAACTGATAGATAGGAATTAAATTATGTTTTTCTGCGCTATTATTCACATTGTTGTGTTTTAGAAGAAATACAATAATAGTAAAGAAATCACTGGGAAGTATACTGTTTTCTTTATTATTATTTAACTGTTTTATATCGTATCATTATGAAGAATAATGATGAAGAAACATGATTTTATTTCTATCCATCAGTTTATAGTATAGTATGACAATATTCAGGAACTCGTTTGATTTGTTTGAAGTGCATAAGAGCATGTACAATCATGGCGGCCGAGCACAACGGTTTCGTGATTTGTGCACCTAACCTCACAAAAAGTGAAATATCTTTCTCTAATGTCTGGTGACCAATAGATAGAAATGATGTAGAAACGAGAAATTTCATACAAATCAAAGAAAACTCTCATCACTTTCGTGATTAAAAAGTTGTTTTTTTAAAGAAATGTTTTCTCGATAATAATATTTTAACATGTGTTTTCACCTTAAGACGCATTGCATTACACCATTTATAATTGCAAGGGCTCTAATGTCCTAGATGCTGGCGAACCCTAAAACCCGAATTAAAAAAAAGAAAATTCTAATTACAATTATTTCGTTTAAATGTCCGGCGAAGTATGTCTTGGAAGTTGAAATCACAAAAAGTTCACGTTACTCTGCATCATCAACAACCAGGTGAAGATTGCGACGGACCGGGACCCGAACCCGGGACCTTTCTGCTCTGGCCGCAGTTGTGCTGTCCACTTCATCACCCGCCTCGACTCCCAAGTCCGTACAAAACATCCACCCGGCCAAAGCAGAAAGGTCCCGGGTTCGGGTCCCGGTCCGTGGCAATTTTCACCTGACTGTTGACAATGCAAACGCTCCTCCATGAGTACGTACTTGAAATTTGTGAGTTAAAATACACGTGACTGTTTATTTATGTCGATTTAAGATATTTTAGTAATTTAATTCTTCCTTCGGTAGTTCTACCTTAATGTATTTTAGTGAAATATTGGAAACGTGCCTTGGAGATTTCTCCGGTTTTCCGTCGGGTAGAGACGGATTCATGTATATACCCACTAGGTTGGAACTTTAGGGGAGGGAGAGTCATTCATACTATTGTTATATTATTCTTGGAAATAATTAATTAATAATAGTGCGTATTTGCTTAATCACTTCTTTTAGAAATATTAAATACACTTGTGCCTTTGGGGTCTTTAATTAGAATTGACAGGGGGTCCCTTGCTTGTACCCAGAGGGTAAATTAGTTTACTGACCTTACGTAAAGGAAAGGAATTAAAAGTAGCTACGCGTTCATTATCTATTATTATTATTATTATTATTATTATTATATTTGTTGTACAGTTTCGTGTTTCATTTATTTTACAAAAATTAAAAGGTACAGTCATTTTTTTCTTTAGAAATAAAACAGAAGAATGATGCGTCATTTCAACAATACTGCAGAAAAATAATGCAAAGAAAGGTATAATTTATACTGTTCCTCAGTTCAAACAACTCGTAAATTAAACGTTGTAAATTACTGGGTTCAACGAAGTTCAAATAAAATGCAAAAAAAAAAAGAAAAAAACCCGCTCGCAGAAGTTATCGCGTGAGATCTTCAATAGCCTCTCGCATGCGTACGTCCACTCCGACGGGTCAGAAAAACAAGAACGGAAAGGAAGAAGAAGTAGAAGATTGAAAGAAATTTAATGAACCAATGATGGATGATAGTTGCGGGATATATTCGTGAATGAATGGTCGAACTAATGAATGAATAGCATAATGAATGAATATATGCATGAACGAGAGGGACGTCTCAAGAGTGTAAATAAAAAAATACTAGTGAAACGGGTATAAGTATATATTGTCCATTATGACTTACAGACGAATAAAGCTACAGTAAAGTGCGAGAAGAAACTTATATATTCATCAATTTTTGAAGAAATGTGTCAAGAAAGGATAATTTTGTTGTTTTCTAGAGCTACATATAAATAGGTTCTAATTAATAGGTTTTAATTAATATCAAATTCTTAATTTATTACTACATTCCTTTTACAGAGTATGTTTTAACAAGTACTACATCGATGATCACTTATGAAACATTAATAATGAGCTCAAATCTAATTGTTTTAAATTTCTTAAAACAAATTCATTGCAGTAGTTAATTATTATTCAATCACTATCTTTGCCCACGACAAAAAATCTTGCAGTACAAATTTCGACTAGTTCAAAATGTGCAATAGCTTTGAAATTTTACTCACGATTATTAGTTCGGGAACAACGCAATCTAATCTATATAATATTGTCAAATAAAACATGGGGAGATTATATTTTTGTTTTTGGTATGTTTGGTATTTTCATCTCATTTCTTTTTTAAATCACTTATAATGATGAACAAAATCTCATGGAAACAAATTAAGTCGCTGATCATACCACAGATAAAACGTTTGTGGGTGATAATTTGCTTTTAGCTAATATATAAAAAATGTGTGTATGTATGTTTTGTATTGTATGAATGTTTTATTATTTTATATTATTGTATATGTATGTTGTATGTATTGTATGCATGTAAATGGTGATCAGGCGGAAGAGTAGGCCTGATGACTTGAGTCTCGCCACGTAATAAATATATTTTATATTATTATTATTATCATCATCATCATATAATACGCGTTTTCTTCAATTATTTTATTGTATTCCTATGTAATTCAATAATTTTATCCTCTATAAATCTGCAATATTCTCCCATGTCAACCTCCTGCGTTGATCTTGTGATAAATGTGTTCAAGGGTAGTCATATCTGTTGGTTATTTTTCATCCGACATATCGTCAAGTGGTTTTGAGAAGGAAGTTGTAAGAAAGTTGGGGCTTGGAGTGAAAAAGTTACGTACCGTAGGGCTTCCAAGTTCACTGTACTTGGCTTGAAAGACGATACTTGTGGAACTGAGGGAACGTTTGGGGATATAAAGTGTGAGACGGAGAGAGAAACTTATTTTTTATATATTCTCATTTAAATTTCGGATTAATCTTCATCAGTTCTTTACAGATGACAACATGACAGAAATAAAAATATTTTCGTTATTATTTCGAAGTGGAGACAAAATCAAAAGATTTGCTAAGGTCGGTATTCCACGGTCATATTTTTGTTTTATATTCATGATGAAAGATATGATAAATCTATATGATCGGAAAATATTATCAAACAATATATAGCCCATTATACTAAGTCATGTACAGTAAAAGTAGTCAAATCTAGTGAAAAGCAAGATGGATGACGTACAATTTTTTGCTACTGTAGGTGCATTTATGAACTCTATAGTAACAATTTGTATATTGCTTAAAAGACAAAACTGCAAAAACAAAAAGTGATTGTGGATTGTGAAACGTAATAAATTGGGCATCCACAATAATTTATTGAAAGAGCTTCGATACGAAAACCCCAAACATTATGTAAATTATTTAATAATGGATGGTAATTCTTTCGTTTTGTAGTGTGGAAAGCGCATAAATTTATTGTGAAGGAAGATACTCATATGAGCAATAGTGTGTGTGGACGACCGGCTTATAATAATAATAATAATAATAACAACAACAGTGAAATAAAAAAAGACCTCAGATTATCAGGGATTACACAAGAGGACATTGAAAATAGGAAAACATTTAGAGCCAAAGTTCACTCTTGGCAAGTTGATCTGGAGGAAATGCCAAAGGGTAGAACGCGGAGAGTATGGACCGAAGAGAGGAAAGAAACGCATAGCAGAAAGATGAAAGAAATATGGGCACAAAGGAAGGCTAGGAAGCTCATCTGAATACTTTGCGTAGTCCTAATTGCGTAGTTGAATAGTTTGCGTAGTCCCAACGCAAGAAGAAAAATTAAAACTTTTTACATTTTAAATACAAAATGAAAATTGGGAGGGTCGTATTTACAT
The DNA here is from genome assembly GCA_002313205.1 of Laupala kohalensis. NCBI lineage: Eukaryota > Metazoa > Arthropoda > Insecta > Orthoptera > Trigonidiidae > Laupala > Laupala kohalensis. Next base: position 506,557 of record NNCF01129542.1, read on the forward strand.
TTAAATATGGTAACATGGCTTATGGTAACACTTCGATGTTTAACAACATTTTGACAATGTTTTTCTAGTTTATAGTTAAGTACACGAATACCACAATAGCGAAAACAGCTTATTTCTCTTTTGGAACTCACATGTTTCACTTTATAAAGAACCTCATTTGTCTCGTAATGTGAAATGAAGAGCTTCGTCGTCGTAATACTCCATCTTTACCTCCCCATCTTCGCCTCCTTTGCTCGCTACATAACAGCAATACGATCAAATACGTCATAGACATTTTGAACTATGAACAAAACTTATGCATTAAACGGTGATATCTTTGATCATAAATATACGACTTGCAAATACATTGTGTAATACCGGTCTAACACTGCAACACCATGTGAATATTGCCCCACCGGTGGCGCAAGTGGTAGTATTGTCGCTTCTCACCAAGTCATCTCGCGTTCGATTCCCGATGGGGTCAGAAAATTTGTAGCTTTTCACATTAACGTCCCAGTTCATATACCTAGCAAACCTTCCTTCCTCTATCCAGTTCCTCCTAGTATCAATAACTAACCACTTCTACGTACTAACCCCTCCACATGGACCAAGTTGTTGGTGAACCCAGCTAAGCGGTCCACCAACTAACAATGATCTACCACCCAACTACTTCAAAAACACGCTACATTTCTCATTTATAAATACAACAATGGAAACAAAATGTGGGACGAATCCCATGCATTTGTGATCGAAATTAGTGGTGGGGATGTGGTATAGGAGTTGGTAAATCCAGCTAAGCGGCCCACCCACTAACAATAGCCCTACCACCCAACTCCTAACTCCTATCGCTCCATGTAGATAAGCTTCAATAGCACTACGCTACATTTCCCATTTACAAATACAACAAAGAAATGGAAATGAAACAAATATACGCAAGTACATATTATTTTTCTTATTATCATACTAACTACTCCACTTGTTTGGTACAACCAGATAAGTGGCTCACCTACTGACAACAGCCTCTACCACCCAACTACTAACTCCTATCGCTCCATGTAGATAAGCTTCAATAGCACGCTACATTTCCCATTTACAAATACAACAATGAAAACAAAAAGTGAACATTTCTTCAAATTTTTTCGAGAGTCCGGGCTATTCATGTAACAAAAAATAACTCTCAGTAAGAAATGTTAAGCGAATGGTATCACACTTCATAAAATACATCGCCGTGTTCGGTGGTTTTATTTCGAGGTATTAATCTTTCAACCGGTTATGTAAATTAATATTTCGTATTTAATTTTCTCATAGTCATAACTGTGACTCATTAGTGCAATGAAACTTAATTATGTGGCGGGGGATGAAAATGGGAGACGGGGCAGAGATTTGAACAACGAATAAAAAGGCCAGAGATTTCTCTGCTACTGTGAAACTAGTTTCCATGAACATGAAAGATATCAAAAGAGAGGAAAAATTTTATTTCTATTTAAAATATTCCGTACAATTTAAATTACAAGACTGGATTCAAATTCTTCCCATTCATTTGATACACCTCCTTATTTTCGAATAATATAACTCACAAACATGTAATGAAAATAATATCTAGTCTTTATAATTTCATCGTAACATTATTTTAATTTTTTTAAATTTTGAAAAATATTAACCATCGCTGACATTATGGAATTTCAACGCAAATCTGTTTCAAATAAACCATTTAAATGCAAACACCACAATAGTGAAGAAAGTATTAAAATGCGGTCGTAGTGTCTCGCCAAAACTTACACAACTCCAAACACATCGAAAAAAAATCTTAATCTGAGAAAATTAATTTAATTTTTAGTTACGTCAAAAAAAAGTCACCAGCACAATTTATGAAAAGTGATTAATTTTGAAACACTGCAAATCATGTACAATGTCACTTCTAAAACCATGCACGATGTCACTTAAATCATAGAAAACTCTGCAACCATTAAAGTCTAGACTACAGACGACAAAAATCCAGAGAAAACAATCCCATAAATTAAACTTAAAAATATTTCAGAAACGGAGAGACCACCCAGATATTCACAAAAAACCTCCCTTTTTTCATTGTACTATTTGTAAATGGAAATTGTTGCGTGCTATTGAAGCTTGACTACATGAGGCGATAGGAGATAGGAATTGGTTGGTAGGACTATTGTTAGTAGGTAATAGTAAGAGTTGGTGATACTAGGAGAAGAAGGAGGTGGATTGAAGAAGGAAGGTTCGATTTTCAGTAGTCGCAGCTATATAAACAAGGGACAGTAATGTGAACAGGTACAATTTTTTCCTGGCCCTGTCAAGAATTGAACCTGGAGTGACTTGGTGGTGAGCAAGAATGCTAGCTCGTTAGTAACCGGAGGGGCAAAAACCTTCCTGTGATATTCTCTTGAACACAATTTCGTCCTATTCTTTTTCTTTCCTCCAAGAAGTCTGGAATTCCGTTACAGTGGCGACTGTAAACCGAACGTCAACGTCTTGCCCCCACTCCTTCTTCTTTCCCGAAGGATCTCCTCACAGAGCCCACATATGCGCGACAGACTGCGTTAGACCAACCGGACGCTGCTTCTCGGACCCGAAGCGTTTATATGGGGGTTCTTTTTTCCTCCAAACTCAAAAAACACAAGGGGAAAGAGTTCGTTGTTGAGGAGAGGGTTAGGGACAACAGTTTAAAGTAGGAGTGGCCAAATTTTGGAACGTTTATATATATATA
>NNCF01129542.1:509315-582302 GCA_002313205.1 Laupala kohalensis
CACTGCCACGTGCTCATACCTTGTACTCATTTTACAGCAGACTGAGTAGGCCTGGGAGTCAGTCTGGACGTTAAGGTGTGAAGAAAATCACACATATCTCGCCAGGAATCGAACCCTGGCCAACCAGCAGCTCAGTGCTTTGCCTTCTGCACCGCTGCGTCTCCCGTACTTCAGATGAATATCTTTCAGTACCTAATATCTCCTGGTAAAGCAATATCTCACCTTCCTAATTTCTTCACCTAAATCATTCAGTTAGATTGAAGAGCAGGCAGACCTCACGGTCTCAACCTCACGATATGAAAATGAATTAATAAAATATATAAAGATTAGGATAATTTACATTAATTCACATTAATTAAAGTTCATTAATCAGATTTGTTTTCATCAACAAAATACCAACCATAATTTGAGTTATTTTAATATTTACTATTTATTATGAATATTATCGGAATACTTGAAAAACTTGGTAATAGTACGGATTTGTTAAATAACGTTTTCGTATATTCTATTAAACTGACATTATAACTTATATCTAACTCAACTCTAATTATTCTATATTTGGAGGGGGCAAACACCATGATTTTGCATTGGGGTGAAAAAATTTGGCTTGGGATCCTTGATCGGAATTGATCGGATAATCCCTCATTTTATTTCCGGAAGGCATATTAATTTATTGATCCCGAAGTGGTCATACGAAGTTTGTAACTGATATTTCACAAAACGTTTGTAATAATAATAAAATTATTGTCAAAAAGCACTTTCAAACTGCGTATGACCACGTGGATGACAATGAACCAATTTACTCTCCGGAAGCAAGCAAGGGATCATCCCAACAATTCCGATCGAGAGCCCTGAGGCAGTGGTGAATTTATCATTTCAACACTCTCCTAACAATAAAAATAGTTCGGTACGTGTTATAATATTAACATAATAGCAACAAATTAGTATTTACTAAAACAAAAAAGTATTAAAACCAATTTAGGAAACAAAAGGAAAACATTATTTGAGCCGGGGTTAAAAAAAACCGTATCAAGATCAGATTAAACATGACAGAACACGCATAATCTCTGAATAGCTTCCACACCCCCATAACGCTTTACGAAGCGTATATCCTTCGTGGACCGTTGTGATGCGGGTGGAGAACCAACCCCGTCCACGGAAGCTCCGCCGAGGGCCGCTTGGCGCGCACGTGTGATCGTCTGAGCCGCTGCTGCTGTTGGCCGGACGCGGCTGGTGCAAAGGCGTCTTCCACCCGCGGACTACAGGGGGCCGGTTTTTTTACTTGTCAGTCGCGGTGGGATATTCTGACGTTGGCGCAAGCGGGGACAGTTGAAGTGTGGGTGGATTTATGACGTAGGGAGGGATTCTTTAGAGTGGCTACGGTGGTGTTTAAGATGGGATCGGCGCTCCCAAGTTAGTCAAACCACTGAGAAGGATAATTCTTGTAATTGTTTTATAACTCAACGTAATGAATGATGATGATAATAATAATAATTAATAATAATAATGATTTCTATCTATTACTTAAAAATATTAATACAAATAAGAATCAGGAACTCGCTTGACTCGTTTGAAATGTACAAGAGCATGTACCAACATGGCGGCCGAGCGCAACGGTTTCGTGATTTATGCATCTCCCCCCGGAAAAAGCGAAATATCTTTTTGTAATATCTGGTTACATATAGATAAAAGTGATATAAAAAATACGTCGCAAAAGTTATCACAAATCAAAGAAATTTTATATCACTTTCATGATATAAAAATTGGCCTTTTTCTGACACAATGTATTACTCCTACTCTATGTATAGGGCTGTGTTCGTTTGTATGACCTTTATACAAATCTCCAGTTTTAATCCGAGCATGATGAAACTTTGCTCACTTGTGCTTCAAATTTCAGGGAAGAGAACTGTCAACTTAAGATTCGGAAAAATTACCCCCTCCCCCAGTTTCATTACTTTTCGAATTTTTGCTCACTTAATTTCCAAGTTTTAATTTTAATCATGGAATAAAAGAACAGTTTTAATCCGTGAATGATAACAATTTATACACATGATCTATAAATTATTTGGAAGAGCACTGTCTTCTCAAGATTTCGAGAATTCACCCCCATTTTCATTACTTTTTAATTTTCACTTTTGTCGATATATCTCACGAACTGATTGAGATATCAAGTTGATTTTTCTTTCTTAACATTGCTAATTTAAATGTCTAGAAACCGGATTTTGGATTTTTCGATATTTTACTCTACAGTTGGTGAAAGGGGTAGAATTGTTTATACGTTTTCAAGTTGTTGTGCCTTTTACAAGAATTCATTGTCGTGTTTCACTCCAGCAAATTTTATTCATTGTTGGAACGAAGCTCGATCGGTTTGGAAATCTTTGTTTTTCGTAAACTCATTGAAACAAGCATTACTTTGCGTTCGTATGGGAACAATAAAATTCCGATGTTTCAATTATGCGTTTTGTTCACTAAGCTTTCGGTGTAAATTGAATTTTCCATTTTCCTGGACTTTAAAATAATTCGTTATTACGTACATAGTATCTGAGGAAAACTCTGAGAATTTTCGTAGGTTTTCTTTGCGGTATTTTGTTATTGAAGGTAACAAAAGTGAAAATTTAATATCAGTAGAAAGTTGAAAAATATGGGACTAACATATCAATTTAGAATATAATATAAGAACCTCGGGTAACGACTTGCAAAGTGAGCTGAAAACTTCTATACTTGTAGACAAGTGTTTCATTACCAGAATATCCAGTAATGAGTTTTGTTTCAAATCCCGAGCAACGTCAAGTAGTTCTTCTAAATTATAACTGCATTTCATTTAAATAAAATGACCGGTGAGGTGTATTATCAAGTTGAAATCACAATAAGTACGTTTTACCCTGTTTATGTATGTCGATTTCAGATATTTTTGTGATTTAATTTTATTGACGATGGTAGTACCTTGAGGGTAGCCAATTAGAAACCAAAATGAAAAGTTGTGCTAACTTTCTTGGTGTTAATACACACCTTGTTTATAATTTCACTGCGTATCTAACATAAATTAAATTTATTCGCAATACAGCAAAACGGTAGATTTATTCGTAGTATCATATTGAAAATTAAGTATAAGAACGCCTGTACTTCAGCATTTTGACAAATTACTACTAGTAATACTAGCTTATTGACAAGGGTCGGGCGAACTTCACGAGCTCTAGAATCTTAGATAGGGGTTCATGACACGTTTCAGTGAGTCAGCGAGGCTCAGTGCACAAAGTTGCTGGGTGGATGGCCGGGGTTCGATCCCCGGTGAGGTGTGAATTTTTCATACAGACCGACTCCCAGGTGTACTCAGCCTGCTGTAAAATGAGTGCCATGGTCTATCCCGGGGTCAAACCTGTCGGAGCGAGACACTGCGCATCATCTCCGAGGTGAAGTAATTGTGGAGCTATAGCCCTCCGCGAACGCCTTGGGCACCTTCGGGGTCTGTTCAGGGGTAGTTTGACTTGTCACGGTTTAATGCACTTATTGCAGAGATGAGACGATTCATCTTATTCATCCTGGAAAATAAAAAAGCTATAACTATAATTCAATGTAAAAATATTTATATTCTGGGTAATAAGTTATATGATAATGCAATCTTGTCTGCAAGTACTAAAATTTTAAATCACTTATCATTTGTAAGAAACGTGAAATTTGTCATTTTTGCAAAGAAAAAAAAGACCTGCCCCCCTCCCCGCCCCCNCCACCACCCTAAAACCTGGTTACGCCCCTGTGGGTAGTACTCTATTGTGTAGGCTAATCATATGCATTCATATATTGTGCGATGGTTGACTGGTTTGGATCACCTTATTGAAATGTGTGGAATCTATCTACCACCATGACATCTATAACCGCGGTGCCCCCCCAGGGGACTTACATCTAGTAAGTACGTGTTTGGCAAACACGGGGTCCCGAGCTGAGTCTGGCATAACTTCCTCTTACTTGTGTAAGGCTCCTTCCTTTCTCTTTCCTGACCTTCCTTGGTCACCTCTTGTTCTTTTCGATCACGACGCTATTAGGGCTAGGGTATCTTTCATTTTCATCATTTTTTGTCCTCAATGTTTTGATGTATGTTGTGAGATATGTTTTGATATATTGTAATTCAGGAAGGTTTTTAGTGGGTATGGTTGAATCATTCGGCGACTCCTACACGCGGGGAGAGTCATGTTGGCTCTCCCTAGTGCGTAACAGCATTTTCCCTACCTGTACAAGTTTTTCGGGCTCCAATGACCTTTGAAGTCGACATGAGCCATAAAGCCCCACAAGTACAATGAGTTCATCACCGTTTCAGGGAGTCAATACAGGTGAATACATTTCCTGATTTATATAATTTTGTTTGTAAATATACGCTTTTGAATGTGTATCTGATAGGTTAAACTTCCCCCCAGGGGACTTACATCTAGTAAGTACGTGTTTGGCAAGCACGGGGTCCCGAACTGAGTCTGGCATAACTTCCATTTACTTGTGTTAGGCTCGTTCCTTTCTCTTTCCTGACCTTTCTTGGTTACTTCTTGTTCTTTTCGATCCCGACGCTATTAGGGCTAGGGTATCTTTCATTTTCCTCGTTGTAATGTTTTGAGATACGTTTTCATCCTTTTTAATTCCGTGGACCTCTAACTTGTAAGTGGATTTAATAATAATGAATATGTTTGTCAAAAATAGTCACGAAAATAACCATTTTTCAGAGTATGAAATAAACCTATTTATTAAAAAGAAAATACTTTTGAGTTATACTGAAATTTCGATACTTTTTTTTGTCATTATAATTTTTAGTGTATGCTACAGAATCTTATAATGTTGTGTATACCGTGTCCGAGACGCGCGTAGCATGTTTACCGCCTGACTTGACATCGATTAACAATCTAACATTTTTGTCATAGCAAAATACTTTTACAACAGACATCTATCAATTTTCTCTTCTTTTTTTTCTGCTAAAAACTGGATTATTTTTTTCTCGCATCACAGGTTGGTGATCACTGTTTGTGGAATGATCACGATTTAGATGCAATCCTCGAGATAAAATACTTGCCGCGGTGCTTATAACAAATGGTGGAATGCGTGTGTTTTTTCCGGCCTACGGACCGGGACGAATAACTTCTCGAGTTCCCGAAGTCGCCCGGAGACCGCTTGACGGTGATGGGTAAAAAAGACGGTCCGCGCGAACGACTGTACCATATGGTAGAGACCGTTGCACTGTGACGTCATTACTACAACTCTTCTTCTCCCATAGTTCACCCATACTACGCATATCGGGGGAATATATTTTGAGACATTTCTTTCGATTTCAATATATATATATATATATATATATATATATATATATATATATATATATATATATATATATATATANAAAATATGCTTTGTCCATTTACTAAAAATAACTTTTCAGTAATAGAGTTGATAATTTAATTTTTGATTCACTGTGCGAAGTACTGAAATTCCATTTATAGAGCAATTTTATTTCGAAGCTACTATGTGATTTCGTACGTCAAACACGTATCAGATTCGGATCTGTTTCAGATCTGGATTGCATATCGATTCAGATTCGTCATGCGTGTATTAACCGCAAATCAATCACGAGATTAAGATGTTGTTGAAATCAATAAATTAGTTTAATTTGTTAATATTATGAAATTGTGAAAATAACCAGACTGAAACACATTTTATATTTAGTATTTTCATAAAACCGCGGATGAAAGGTAGTGATATTTCTGAGGTCAGTAGGGCTGTAGGGAGACAGCGGGGAAATCAAAGGGCTCAAACGGAGACCCTAAAGGACGTGGTCCCACGCCCTGCGCTTCTCGTCTCCATCTGCATAGTAGATGACTTCACACATGCTGTAAGAGACCTATTGAACTCCCTTAAGACACAGCGGGAGCCGGGCGATGAAATGGGATCGTTTTAGTACCATCCACTACAGTACTCGCGGCGAGAGAATGGTAATCAGATGTGACCAATGGAGTGATAGCGCAGCGCTGTCATATACGTCTGCTGCGGGGATTAGCCCAGCGTAGCTCCACGCATTCCGGATGACATGTCCGCAGCCTCCTCGCAGACAAAGGTTAGAGATGAAGTCCTCTCTCTTTCAAAGTTTGCGGACTAATTAATGTCGGTTCTACGAATCGGCTGATGAAGGCGGCAGCATCCCAACGTAAAGCTGCTGATACACGTAAAACGCTCACGTGTCTACAGTGAGTCATCAATCTCGCGATTGCTCCTCAACTTCCACGTGGTCGTCGCGAGTACTGTTAAGAGAAGAATGGAGGAGTTGCAGTTTAGTTTTAGCCAGTAATTGCGATCGGTGGCCTAAAAAATTCCACAAGCACGATAGATTAAGACAGCTACAAAACATTTCTCACACATGCTGACCCTGATGATTGTGCGAGAAATAATCTGTCAAGTCGTTCAATGCGGTAGAATCCGAACTTTTTTTGTTGTTGTATATCCTTCCGCGATTGCCGCTACCACCCCCTATCGCCTCCACCTACACTCTTGAAACGATTTTCCTTAAACGGAATCGCCGGGACGAACAATACTAACATTACCGACATCGCCGACTTATCGAAGATGAACCTTTAATGGGACTACGTGCTCAAGAAACAATATTGTTCAAATGTCGATGTAGCATAGTAAAACAAGAGTTTGTTCATTCAGCACGTTCAGAGCTATTGGAATGGATCAGTGACAAAATAATGTATATTAGCTTGATATATATTTTCTAATTACTTAACGAGTATTATTTTTATTGTATTAACCTTTTGTTGTACATTTATTATTATTGTTCAAAAGAAAATATTCATACGGAAATAAATAATAGTGATTTTATATTGTTTTGTCAATGTAGGAAACTAATTCCTGATACATAGAATTACTGGCGACCCCTACCCGGAAGAATGTGAAACAATGTATTAATACGTGCGGTAGATACGGGAACTACAAGAAGGAAAAAGGGGTAGAGTTGTCTTTAGGGACAAAGTGCTACCGCAGAGCTCTCCAGGGGCGGATAACTGAAGCAAAAAAACTTCGTAGCGGAGGGGTGTAGATAACATCAAAATGTGAATAAAATATACGAAATTTGCGAGATGTAAAAGCAGTGAACTAAACAGATCGCAACGCTGGTAACTTTGGGACACGTAATGAAGTTTTAATGAAAGGAACACAGTAATTCGCCACAAGCGAAGAAGTGTATGAAACATACAATTAATGTTGTGTGTTACTATGATACGGGAGAAAGAAGCAGCAAGGAAAGATTTGAGCACATGATATAAATCCTACTAATTGACTACGTGAAGAAATTGTGCCGAGATTCTTTAAGGAATCTATGTGAATATGAGAGACCACGTAAAGGCTCATCAATCCAGATACACTCACCAAATTATATGAGAATACGAGAAAAACGTCGGTGGTAATCAGTTACATATTTAGTAAGACATATTACATCGAATGAGAATGGGAGGTGGGACCGGGGATTGAACACGGGACCTCGAGCTTTTCGCAGTGCATCCTACATTAACCACTACACTATTGAATTCTCCAGTCACTCAACTTTCCGTGATATTGCCCTTCCGGTGATTCTGGGGATTGTGTGCTCGATCGTCACCTAGCCACTCCGGGTTCATTTCCCGGTGGGAACGGAAAAAAAAAATTGTAGATTTTCGCTTCAATGACCCAGTTCATAGAGCTGTGACATTTGAAAAGCGAACCCTCCTTCCTCTATACATCTACTCCGACTATTACTATTACTGACTACAACTACTGACGAGGACCAAGTTGGTGGTAAACCCAGCTTACAGACCCACCTACTAACAATAGCCCTACCATCCACCACCCTATCAGCCCACGTAGATGAGCTTCAATAGCACGCTACATTTTCCGTTTACAAATACAACAATAGCAAATACTCTAATTCGTATACAGACAAAGCTCAAGAAACCAGTAATGCGAAAACATTTTCTGAGTCAAATGGTTTTACAGTACGAAATTTCTTAATTGTTACCAAGCATGTGAATCGCCTACAAAATAGGGTACTAGCCAGATTTTGCTTTGGCAGAAAAAGACACATTTTGCTAAATGATGAATACGCGTTATTATTATTTTTTTTTTGCCATAACGAGTAAAATTCATCATCTCAACTCGGCAAAATAAGAGCGCTGAGACGTGACGCAAACATCTAGCAAAGATTCTAGAGCTCTCCCCCGCATTCACAAAGACAACTGCCCAGAGTTCAATCCCCTGTACCATCTCCCAGTTTCATTTAATTTGACATTCGTTAACCGTGTATCCTGCTATGTGGTTAATAGAAATATAATAGATTATGTGTGTTAGTTAAGGATTTGTTTCACATGAAATACTCTTGTTTTTCTCGTTCCATTTAGTGCCATGAACTCCGTAACGTGGCTGGCAGAAAGGGCCGAGGTTCCTGGATTCTTTATTTGAATAAAATACAGATTTGTTTTCGAACTGTATTTATTGAACCAATTACGTAATACTTCAAAGCATTGAGCAGTGAGAAACGTCACCTGGGATGTAATTTAGAAACTATCCTGTTGCTAATTTAAACGCGGATGCATACAGTCTATTGCAAGATCATTAGAGGTTCTCGGGTAGCAACGAAGGTAAGATTCCAAATATATATCATTTAGCCCCGCACGTACAAACCCTAAAATAAATTCAATTTCTATTTTAAAATGGATTATAAAAGAAATAGAACACATTTCAAATGGTAGTTAAAATTTGACTCTGCCGCTATTGAATTAACTCGCGGAAAGCTGGAAATGGTTTTAATCTCAACCTAAAACATAAAACACTGTTTTATTAATTACACAATACATTTAACTCAAAATACATAGGACGAAATGGTAAAGGTAAATTTTTATGAAAAACAGAAATAAATCCTTTGTTTAACACTTAATGGAATGTCAAATTTGATAGACCTATTCCATGCAGAATTTAATAAACTATAAATCATGTAAGAGCATTTTTACTTTCTCATATACGTAGTATATAGAAAGTGTTGAAATCATGAAAAAATTCGAAAGCGAGATTTCAACGGAAATATCCGTTTTGGGTATCCCTGATTCAGAAAGTGGTTTTTGGCATGACGTCTGTCCGTCTGCGCAAAAATTCTGAGTAAATGGATGAATATATTTAATTCATATTTCGTATTTACGGTAGCATTTACTTGTTGTCGATGCACGTGCTCTATTTTTTTAACTTTCAAACAAAGGGTACTTCACATGAAGGTCAAAGGACATTTCTGAATATTTTTCTAAATCTGGTCCAACGATTTTGTTTAAATTTCTGTACGTAAAGTAGAATTAGTATGCATTACATCCGCATTAACGGTATTTCACTTGAATGTTTGATATAGACGCAGTAAAATAATTTCTGCCTGCTACACTTGCACTTTAGTTTACTGTTTCAAGAAGCTTGAATAATATTTAGCAGTGTAAAATAACGAAGCAGATGTAGAATACACTTTTCGTAAAATGAAATGGAAGAGATGATAATTATAAAATACATAGGAGGACAGCAAACGCACTGAAGATACGAAAACACATCAATTTCTGTTTACAACAAAATTACATTTACATAACACTTTTAAGATATTTTTTGTCACTCTATGAAGAAGATGGAGAAACGTACATGAGAAAGTATGTGCAATGGTTTTGCACCACTAGTTTTCTGTAAAATGCCTCATTTTCGAATTACTCGTGAAAGAACACCATGGATGTTTCTTTTATTTATTTTTTCTACGTATTTTTAAAACTCTGACACCAGGTGACGGTGCGTATTTGCAACGGTTAAAAATTGTTATTAAAATCGAAAATAAAAAACTTAATTCCTATTTTTACTTTCCATTTACATAGAGTAAGGGTAATATTGTAATCGGTCGAAAAAAAATATTTTTTTTTAAGATCTCTTCGGATTTTTGCAAATTGTCTCCGGGAGAGTCTATTTCTAATTTTTAAAAAATAATTATGCTTTTGTAAAACGAGAATTATAAAGGGATCGCGGTGATCAAAGATTTCCGTTTTCGTCGTGGGGATGTCCGGATGGAGGAGGTGGGGGGTGGGTGGAGGAAACGCTTTCTGTCACCCCCGCCGCCGCCGCCGCCGCCAGCGCCAGGGGGAGAAAGATTTGTTGTCCACACGTGTTGGCCGTCTGGTTCAGGCGCCACGCCGCAACGCACCGCCACCGTCGTCACCGCAGTCCCCGTCGACTAGTTGTGCCAACATCGTACAGTAGACCGATACGGAGAACAAGTGGAGACTAATATTCATTCATTTTATTTGTAGTATTTGTAAATGGGAAATGTAGCGTGCTATTGAAGCTTATCTACAGGGGGTGATGGAATGTGGGAGGTGGATGGTAATGACTGTTCTAACAAAATTTTCCCAGGTGGAGGAATTGGTAGGATTGGTTAGTAGATTTTAGAGTTAATGATACTAGGACCAAAAGAGGAGAGTTCGCATTTTCAGTAGTCACAGCTATATGAACTTGGACATTAATGTGAAAAGCTAAAAGTTTTTCCTAGCCCCGTTGGGAATAGAAACTGGAGTGATTTGGTAATGAACAAACGTGCTAACCCCTTAGTCACTGGAGGGGACACAAATGAATTTATGCTTACGAATACTTTTGTGCAAACGGTATCGTGTTTCGGACCACTGTGTTTAGACGCCACCCCCCACCGTCCTTCACCTTCCACGCGTCTTTGGTGCATGGCGCTTCGCGGATGAACGAATGTCGAACCGCCCTCAGATGCATACACTCCACCCCCTGCGGTCGCCCCCTACGTCTTCAAGGGCGGCGAGGGCTGCAAAGTCTCAACATGAGTTTTTTTTTGTTTTGTTTTCCAAATAGGTGCGAGGGAACTGGTTCCACATCCCGGTGGTATTTGTTCGTATGTTCTGATACGTGTAACAGAATTTTACGTGGAAGAGTGCCATTGAAAATTTGAAATATGTTGTATGATTTGGGTCATTACCATTACATAAGGTGTGAACATTTGTGGAAGTAAACACTTTAAAACATTTCTTTGCTATAAATTATATTAAAAGTTCAATTTCAAGATAAAAAACATGTTAAAAAATATTTCGATGAAAAGATTTTGATACAAATTTAATTCCCATCATTCATGTTAAGAAACTAAAAACCGTAAAATTTGGGGAGGGTTTTGTTTACATATTATGTACTTGGGGCTTGGATAATAGGGGTAAGAATTTCTCATGATTTAACTTTCATTTTGAAATATGAATAATTTATAGGTCGAATGAAATTGGCAAAGGACTTTGGTTATTCACATCTTTTACGAATAGGGTTCACTCTTTGAGGATAGGGCTCTGAACACTCTAGTCAAGTGCATGAGTGAGTGCCAACTCCTAAAGTATGTTCGAAAATATAGTTAACTTTAAATTTTATTTTCCATTTCTTAAATTAATTCTCATTTGAAATTGATGATTATTATTGATAAAACTTTTTAAATCGTACTAAATATACTGAGATGGAGCTTGATATTTTTCAGAATGCATGTTAGTTCATTACGTGAAACAACTGATGTCGTCAATATGTGTTAGAAGTAACAAATAACATTTCCCCAAAAAGAATTCCTTACCGAGAGTCATGGGACAAAGTTAACAGTGAGCAAATTTCAAGCAAAAATAATGTATATGGGAAAATATTTGTTCGCTAAACAGGACATGGACATCCGTCACACAACATACAGAGCCCTGAATTCTAACCAGTTATGCTTCTTGGGAACGAAATATTACCTTATATAACACATCATTTTGGATTATCAAACATGAGTTTGATATTACATCAGTTATATCAAACACAGTCACATAGCCAGGCAAAAATTTCTCACAACCCAAAAATTTGGTGTATTGACTAAACTATTGACAAGTTTTAAAATATTTTGATAGTTAACGTTTATAAAATTTTAGCGAGTATTCTGTCCGCATAAATTTCTAGTTATGAACAAAATGAAACAAAAGATTATTTATAAAACATGAATTATACCTACAAAATTAAATGGAATTGGTCATTGATATAGACAATTACAACCATTGTCTGAGTGTCCCAGTGAATGGTAGTGTACACACCTTATCTCACTCACGTGTCGACGGAAAGTAAGAAGAGATTTCCGACCCCATTACGACACCCACTCCTTCCCTCGTGGAAGTCATCCTCCCCTAAGCGACGGCGTTCTCCCCCTCCCCCCCCCCNTCGTTCGCTTCGCCCATGTGTGCGCACACCGAGCTTCTTCTGTCTCCCCCTCCCCTCACAGATCCACAGTTCCAGCGGACGTGGGAACACTCGAGGACACGCAGACGGACACGAGACACTCCACCACCGGATTTTACCCAGAATGGTGCGGCGTTTCTAGGAATTGAGGATACCCCTCCAAGGGATGAGGGCTAGCCGAGCTTTCGCAAAGTATAATCGAAGTCACGAAGTTCGTAGGGGGGCCAACGTTTCTACAACACCCTCGTCCACTAGGGTAATAGTAAGGGAATCTCGTGTTATGTTGGCAGTACTTCCTAATATCTTTAAACTTAAATCGATCGCCAACCTCGGACATTAATTCAATGCACTTGTGGCGCTATTCCGTTTCTTTTCTGCATTCAGAACGTGGAACAAATACTACGTGTCTGAGTTTGTTGTGTATGACGACGTTTTTGTCCCTCCAATGTCTCAGGGCTAGCATGCTTGCTTGCCACTGAGTCACTTCAGGAAAAAATTGTAGCTTTTCCCTTCTATGTCCTAGTTTATATAGCTTTGACAACTGAAAAGTGAACCCTCATTATCTCCTCTTCCTACTTCTCCTTGTATCACTACTGACACCTCCAAGTGAGCCAAGGTTGGTAAACAATATGTGAATAAATAGACAATAAATATTGTTTAGGCTTAAATCTATCTTTAAAATATTTATGCTTCCTTGTAAAAAAAGGTAAGCTAAATAAAGCTATTACGTTCATACCCCAATAATAGAAGGGAAACTTCTCCTTTTTAATTAAAAATTTTTAATTCTTAATTACCTATTAACAATAGCACTAAAACCCAATTCCCACTTCCTATCGTCCCATGCAGATAAGCACTAATAGAATACCACGTTTTCCATTTACAAATACAACAATGGAAACACATTTACAAATACAACAATGGAAACAAGAAAGAAAAGAAGACGTCTTTAAGAGATTCTCAACTGACGTACATCGCATCTGCTGACCCTGTCGACCATGCGCAAGGATGAATATTATGTCTACCTCTGACAAGAATAATTTTCGCTCGATGATGTAAGTGAACCAAAATTTTTGTGAACGTGGACATAAGTCTGTCTTCTCGCAACTTTTGCTGTTTGTGCATTTCTAGAATATAGCGCTTAATTTGTCTTCTACTTTCGAGACCTTATCAAAATAAAGTAACCCAACAAATGTCAGGTAAAAATAGGGTCAATTGCAAAGTTATGAACAATGTACTAGTGAATATGAAAAGTTAGTTTTTACTGACACAAAAAAATCTAATTGTAACAAATCAAGTATACGTTTGACACGAATAAAGAAGTAGGTACAACACAAATTAAAAAAGCAGGTTACTTAAATTTATATGATTACAAACTTAAATATGCACCTAAAGGGGTAAAATAATAAAAATTCGATGAGTTAAGGTAACCAGGTTACTAATTTTCTTGGTAAAACACGTCATTAATTTGGTAATTTTTTAAAACGTAAGAACATAGTTTTTCATCTTAGCTTCAAAGTATTACAATAGCTCATTATATCAAAGTTAAATATCAATGTTATGTACAGAAAAATATTTCGCAAATTTTAAACGGCGATAACTCAAATACAGAAAAAGAAACGTACATTTACCTGGTATTATATTATTTGGAATCCATAAAATACGTAAATACTACATAAAATATTGGGTTTTTCCACGAAGGAAAATAAAAATTGAGGATACAAAATGTTAAATTCATTATTACTATGTCCTGTCACAGGGATTTAAGCTAGTTATCTGCCCAAATTTATCTAGTATTGTCCTGTAATAAAGACTGATAACTGCACTTTTATTACTTTAGTAATGATGTGCATATGTCCGCTCATTAAATCAATTTAGTGAATTTAATAAACATTTTGCGATGATAACGCCCTTCGAAAAACGGAATTCCCAAAACGAAAGAACATTTGGAAGGTTAAGAACTAAGAAGTATAAAGAATAATATATAATCGTACAAGAACAAAGTAAAGCAAACCAATTTTTAAACTACACAAATAGTTCGAGACATGTTAAAGTTATATGAAACTACAAGATTTACTCCGATGCGTAAATCCTACTAAGCATATTTTTGTATCACATAATTGCATTTCCCGTGTTTCTGGTTATTTTGATTCCTGATGTTGGAATCAAGTTTTAAATTGATGCAAATCTTCTTTTCACCAACGTAATCCCAGGTGAAGTATTTTACTTCCCCTTAAGACATAATCCACGATCTATTGTGATGGATAACTAGATTTTGTAAATTTAGAGAAAAAAACAGCTGTATTGGTATTATCTCTCAAAAGAAAAAAAAAACTTCGTTGATTGGTCCATCCTCAGAAATAGATATTTTCAAAAATTATATTTTGTCTTTCCTAGTCCCCTCCAACCTTACTTGTACTAAATCACAGTTCTGTTACCATCGTAGCTCCTGGAAATAAACCTACGCGAGCTAAACCTTTGACCAATCTCCATTTATCAATTTCACTTCAAAGTAAAAACAAACGCATGACCGGAACTAACAGCAACAACGCATTTACATTAATGTACAGGGACACCCAATGACCAGGAAATCGCTCCTCGTTAGTACCGAATATTTAAAAAAAAAAACGATTAATTTTTTTTAGTTCGTCAGGCGGACATAGGCATCGAAACGGCAGTTTTGTATTCCATAATTGATGGCGCTTTCTTCCAATCTTCTGTGTCCGAGTATGCGCCAGCATACGTCCAGCCGTTCACAACAATCAAAAGACGTGGGTATGAATATTTACAAGTACTGCGCTAGTCAAGTGATGGATTGTGTAGAGGAACTCGCAGCTGACCTCCGCAGTCGTGAAAAATAGTTGCTAACGCAATGGAGTGTTCGGACGTGTTCTAAAGAGGTGAGATGAAGTTGTTAATAAGAGAGAATGTTGTATAATTTGAGTATGAAACACTACGTCATACATGAGACTTAAAATGCATTGAATATATTTGTTAGTAGATCTATGGATGTGGTGTAAGCGAGGAATGAAGTCAACCGATTTAAAACAAATAAGATAAATAATTATAAAAATAAAAGTAAATTATTTGGAACATCGGTTGCATGGAAAACGGAAGAATTAATGGATGAAATTGTGATAAATTTCAATCAGGTGGAAATGGCGATGAGCGGGACTCCTTATAGCATTTTCACCTGACAAAGTTATCACATATCTTAATGTGAAGGGTACTAAAAATAATTTATAATTTAGTTAATGTTGCAGAAGAACAATTAAAATTGTCTGTTAATCAATAGATGTGTATCTTTAATTGCATAACTATGAAGCTTACTAAAGTGCCCGTCAGAGTTCGATTGAATTACGTGAGGAAGATAATCCGCTAAACGTATAATCAATGTGACCTAATCGTATTTCTCAAGTACATAACCTAAAATTGAAATGAAAACAAAAGGATTCAGAGGTCTTAACTATGAGCTTTGTCTATTTCATTGAAAATTGTATTTTTCATTTACCTATATTTTAAAATAATTCGTGATTACATACATATTAACATATAACACTAAAAATTGTGAGTATTTTAAGGTTTTCATAGATTTTTTAATAAATCAACTAAAGTTATAATTTAATATCACAAAAATAGAGATTCATGGAAACATGAATTTAGGATATCACAGGACCCCGAAAACGTCGGGAAAAATAAGGTAAAAAAACAAACTTGTTCACATGTGCTTTAATACCCAGTGTAGGGTAAAATATATAAGTTGTCAGTACCAATTATTCTTTGAATGTTAATATAATTGTGTCTGTTTGTTTAACAATGCAAAAAATATTTGTTTAATTTTTGTTTTCTTTGTGAATTGTCTTAAAATTTAATTCCGTAAATAGAGGTTTACATGAATTATACAGATCAAGAAATTTATCTCTGCCACTTATAGGCCATGGTCCGTTCAAATCTAAGTTGTACAATTTGGGTCTCTCAGTAGTTCCATTCTGCAAGTGTGGTGTCCTGGACACATTACATCACTCCTTATGGATTCGAAATGCGTCAATCCTGTAGAAATTTCTTCGTGATTTAGAGTGGGTGTGACAAAGAATGGTTTAAATTTATTTTTTCCTGATTTTTTTATATTGCTTTTAATCCACTGGTTTGTTTGTGCGCTTTATTTATAACTTGGTTTCATGAGAAGAGTGACTGCTGTAGACGATCTCTTTAGGCCTGACCTACTCATTAACTACGCCAACAATGAAACTTAATATTTGTATATTTTCACCTTGAATATAATTAAAACGTGAAAAATAATTTTTTGTCTGCAAATAAAAATTACGTATTTAGATCTGAGTACGAGAACTGTAAAACCTTGTAAGGAACTCGTGTCTGGGTACAGGGTATCCATTTGTTCTGAATTTATATTGTATGGAATGTTTTGTAAAGCCACTGATGAAGGCCACGTAGTTGTCATCATGATTGAGCATTTTCTGGGTTTCCCTTGATTGCTTAAAGTAAATGCCGGGATGATCCCTAAATTGCTACCCCAGAGTAAAGTGGAATTTATCCACTAATTATCGTTGTAGTTAGTCATGTATGTATGTTTTAGGAATGTTTTATTATTTTATATGTATTATTTATGTCTTGAATGCATGCTCAGTTGATGACGATGGTTCATGACCTGAACCTTGCCATAGAACAAAGTCCTATTATTATTATTATTATAAAAGTGAGTTTGAAAACATAAGCTTATTATTCCAAGCGTGATCATTTGTGATTTTTAAACTTAAAAAAAATATTATTTTTTTGTAATTTGCCTCACGCTGCCACCAGGAAAGCGTTCTTCCTCTGAACCACGGGATCGCCCGATCCACGACTTGGAACGTGTTATGCTAATGTTCCTGCGCACACGCTCACATTTTATTTAGGTTTTCGAGTTAAACATTCGCATATATCAACACTTGTTGAAAGTAGAAATGGACGCTGGGGGTGAGAAATTTCTCTTATTTATTTTGAACATAATCAGAAGATTTTTCATTACTATGGTGTTTGATTAAAGGTAGATATTATTGCCAGTTATTCGGGAGATATTTCAGATAATATAATACCGCAGATTTCTCACTATATAAATCACGGGAAAAATAATATTTATTACCTGAAAAATACTTCTGGTGGCACGGTGTCATAAAAAATTTGAATAGTCCCGTTTTTGTGTTTTTGGACAATACTTCAACGCCAATTCCAATGCGTTGAAAAATGTCAGAGTCGGTTCTAAACAATTCTTTATTTATTCACGTATTCATATTGTGCATTGTGACACTTCCTTGCATATTTTCAGGATTAAAAATAATTTGAGATTACAAATAATACTTTGAAATTTAAATATTTGAATAAATTAACTGAAATATTACCATCATTTTCATCATAACACAAATATACTTTTTTAAATTGAAATGATAAAAATAACCTGTAATCAATACTTTTTGCTCGTATTCTCACTTAATTTTTGTTGCTTATAAACAAATTCTGTATTAGCTTTTAAAATAAATTTAAATATATATACCTATATCTACCCGATTTTCGATTCAGATATTGAGAATCTTATATTTTATGCCTGTTTTAAAAATAATACTTAATAAAATTTTATAGACACACAGTAGATTAACCGGCGTTTCACGGGATTTTTCCTGGACCAAATTTCAGCTAGTGGAAAAACGCAACGGGACTGATGGACCTCTCCTATACTAAATCGCCTGAGAAAACTTGTACTATAGTTCCCCCAGTACTGCAGTACTACTTGTACTACAGTATAAAGGTACAGAAGACGCTTTTACCACGATGCAGAAGTCGGTGTCGCAAATTTTCTTTATTGTGACGACGTTGTCAAAAAGAAGGACACACAAAACAGTAATACATTTAGAGCTCCGCGAAATATTTGGTAATTATATATCGCAATTACAGTGCTCGGATTATTAGCGTTCCAGGCTTTAAAAAATAGTGGTTCTCTTTGTGACAAAAATATGGACAGAAATGATTAAATGTGTCAAATTTTAAAGTAGGTATGTTAATGAAGTTTAATAAATACAGAAACAAAACAAATTAAGATATGATAGATAAACTGCTTGCACAATATGTTATTAACAGTTTTTTTTTTGTAAAAATTGCAATCTTGCTGCATTGGACAGACTACATGAAACAAAGAAACCAGCTGAATATTTATTCACAACAACATAGCGTTATATCATTACACCGTGTAGATGGACATCATTCGATATTCGTACGGTTTCGTTAGTGTCTCAGAAGAGAATCATTTTATTGAATTGTCACAAATTAAATTTACTACAAACACGAATTTACAAACAGACCCAGTCAAGTTATCAATAATTTATAGATGATAATTTACATTATTCTGCAATGATGGTTTGTTTCTTTATTAATTATATTTTTTATAGAATTGTTTTAATATGTGTGTTGCTTGTAAGCTGTCGTCACGATATATTACCATTTTAGTAATTTGTTCATAATATTTAGATTTAATTTCGAAGAAAGGATGTTATAGTCCTTTTATATTTACTTCCTGAACCATAATTAACGAACATATTGGTGGGTGAAGGTTTTCCGTTTCTTCAACTCTTGTATCGTAATTGGACAACAGCAGAAGTTGACTTAGATTTACGATTCAACAATTTATTCGCACTCATAGCGGTCACTGCCCATGTGTTCACGATGTAACTTTACAATGTTTATTCAGGATGATGGTAATTCGACGGGTACTGTTGTGTTTCTTCTTTGCCTGTCTTACTGGACACTGCGTGCGCGTGAAATAGTATACTTGCACTCTGCAAGGTTTGGATAAGAAGTCTTACGATGGCCCGACGAGTCTTCTGACCTGTACGAACGTCTCGTACCTATAATATTTTTTATGCAAACTCGTTCTCTAAATTAAGCTTTGTGTTTCTTACATTCTTCAGAAGCGAGGTTCGTACCAAAATGTGAAAACTAAAAGGTGATATCAGAGATATTTTACAAGATACTCGAACACAGTTGAAAATAAAATATAAATAAATAAATTTACTGCCATAAAAGCGGTAACAAACTGAATATGATCACGTGGAGAACAATAAACTAATGTACTCTTCGGAAGCAAGCAAGAGACCATCCCATTAATTCGGATCAAAGGTCCAGAGGCAGAGGTGGAATTAACATTACAACACACCACTAAGATCAGAGTAAACGTAGTTCGTGTAATAATATTAACATAATAGCAACAAATTTGTATTTAATAAAACAAAAAGGGTTATTTCACAAGTACGTATTATTGAAAACTATAGATTATTCGGGAAATATTGTTTATAAATTGTAGCTATTAAAATAACAAAATTCGAGATTTATTATTTCAATAGATGCCGCCCCTAAAAAAGTGTCTACAGAGTCTGTATAAAACATCCGCGTCTACTCGAAGGAAAATCGAAGGAAAATCGAAGGAAAACCGAAGGAAAACCGAAGGAAAACCCGGGTCAGGATGGCACAATTTTCCCATTATATTTTTAAAATGATACATTTTGTCATTTTATTAAAAAAATTACTTGATTCCCATTATTCCATTTTTGAATTAAATAAGGATGTTTCAAAATAAATTCTAAAAATAAGTTTTACAAAAGTAAAACTATATTTTTGAAAATCATGCTATTGTTACTTACTGTTATGCATGTTATCAATACAAATAGAATTGATGACAATAAACCGATTCTTGCAGAAATGATTAATATTAACCTGCTCACATAGAAATCTCTTAAATTGCGATGAACCTCACGCCAGGTGACATATTAATCATGTTATGTTGAATGAAAATGGGAGATCTCAGAGGTCTTCAGGTCTCGCAAGTTGAATGCTAATGAAAGATTGTCCCGAGAGGCGAATGGGATGGCGCAGTTGGTAAGCGTGTGAGCGCGTCAAACTCAAGGTCCCGAGTTCGAATCTCGGTCTCGTCTCCCATATTCATTCAACATAACATAATTAACGAAAGTGAATTTTATGGAACGTATGTGGCACGGAAATCGCGTTAGGCACGCTTACTTGATCTCGCTGGTATAAAAAAATATTACAAGAACGAATGGGATAGCGCATTGCTAGAGCACCAACGCACACAACTGGAGGTCCCGGGTTCGATCCCGGGTCACTGTTCCCATTTTCATTCAACATAACATGATTAATATGTGGTTAACCGCAATGTAAGAGAGTAATGTAGGTTTGTGAACTCCAGATACGGAAAATATCGACTCACAATAAATTAGTTTTCATTCAGCATGACAGGATTGTTCCAATTACGTCTCAGGATAACTTCGTTTCCTGAATTTGAAGGTATCATCTGTGACTTAAGATTACCTCTTAGAAACTTCTTTACACTTTTTCACTTTTATTTCTTCATTGCATTTTCCAGTTTTTCAACTTCTATGAGAAGAAGTATAGCTTCCACCCATGATGATATCGTGTAAGAAAACATGCAAATAGGCTTTAAACACCTGTACACGTTGGGTGTTCCGCTCAAAAGTAGTGGTAAGTACGTTTCTCAAAAGAAATTTACACCCGAGAATTTATTGTGGCAATTAAAAGTAATTAACTACGCAAGCCCAACAAATCGCATGTACAGAGAGATTAGAGATAGTTTGACTTCTGCTTCGGAAGACAGTAGGTACTCCCCTCATTTCGATGTTGACGAGCCCTAAAGCCCCAACCAAAAAAAAAGAAAGAAAAAAAAGTACTCCCCTCATTTCATAGATCAAATTGCGCGGTAAATCTTGTGCAAATAAGTTAATGGTTCACAAATGACGCTCTAGAGTTTTCTTTTCAATTGTAGTATGAGTATTTGTTAATGGGAAATGTAGCGTGGTATTGGAGATTATCTACTTAGGGTGATAGGAGGTAGGAGGTGGGTGGTAGACTACTGTTAGAAGATGGGCCAGTTAGGTGGGTTTACAACTTGGGTCACGTTTGGATGTGTTAATAGGAGTAGTAGGAGGGTGGTTTGCGTTTCAAATTGTCACAGCTGGGATATTAAAACGAAAAGCTAAAAAAAAAAAAAAAAAAAAAAANTGTCTAGACAATGACAAAACATGCTTCTCACTGAAAAAACCAGAGTGGCATTTGAGCTTACATACAGAGTAGAGCATACCTGTAAACTAAAGTATACTTAGAAAAAGTATATAGAGTTAAATTCACGAATTGACTGCGGAAATTTGTTGCCACTCCCTAGAACTGTCTTCCAAGGGATTAATGATATTTTTTAGAGTTGACTGGCTAGTTTTTGTTCGCCGTGTTGGGACAAGTTACAAGTTACGATTCGAATTATTTCAAATGATGGAACACAATTCATTCGTACGAGTTAAAATTTTTTTTTAGATTCATCTAAAATTACCTTTCAATGAATACCTTTTTAATTTCAAATGAAATCACTACAAGTGGCCTCTCTGTTGTCTCACGCGGTAGCGTTCTTGCTTCTCGACAAGTTATCCCGGGTTCAATTCCGGGTGGGCCCAGAAAAATATGTTGCTTTTCACATTAAAGTCCCAGTTCATATGGTGTGACTACTGAAAAGCGAACCCTAGTATCAATAACTCTTACTATTACTAACTACTTTTACTAACCCCTCCTCATGGGTCAAGTTGTTGGTAAACCCAGCAAACAGGCACACCTACTAACAATGACCTACCACCCAACTCCTAATTCCTATCGTTCCATGTGGATAAACTTCAATAGCACGCTACATTTTCCATTTACAAATACAACAATAAAAAAACACTACAATACTGCGGTCCTAATAATTTTTTTTTCCTCTGATGCGGAGAGATCTCTAGAAAAATGGGTCAACTCTACTTTGGAGCAAGAAAGAGTATGTGACTGATATATTGTCAAACCCTATATCTTCATCACTCACCATTTACTACAAAATGAAACAAGAAAAAAACAACATTGTTATCTATTTTTGAAAGCGTTTTAATGGAAGTTCAAATAGAAATCAATAGGCAAGTGAGAGACTTACGCTTCAATTCCCGGAAAATCGGAGGAATATCTTGGTTGCGGGGATGGGGCTCCATCGTTTACCCGGACCTTGACTGATTGGGGATTAGAAATATTACAATTATAAATTGTGTTTACTTTACTATTCGTTCTTTGCCTACAAAATCAACAACAGTCGATCATGTGTTTGTGTACGTATGAGAATACACACACACATGGGTCTCACGTAGATAATTAATTTCATAAATGTAATACATTTCTCGTTGCTTCCTTGTTTTGCTAATTTTCTGACCATTTTATACCCTGTGTGTGTGTATTTTAAAGATATTTCGGCGATGATTTCTTATGTAACCTCTTATTATTGAATTATGTATAATTTTATTATGTATTATAGTAGATTAATAAATTATTATTATTATTTTTATTATGAATGAATTCGATTTTCATTCATAAAATAAATAATATGATCACCAATGTATTTATAATCCTCAATTGTTAATATTTCAAATAGTTGATTACAATCCATTATTGCGTAGTCACCAAAAAAGAGTTGAAGCACGCTTCAGTTGACTGGTGGCAACTGTTGCGAGACCAACGGAGCGCGTCCGACGAAAAAGACCAGCGTGTGAGGGGACAGTGTTTGGAGACACAAGGATGGTGTAGGCGGCACGGCGCGCTGGCGGTTGCGACCAGACAAGGGCGAAGGGGGCTACTACACATGTAGACGATACGCACACGTGGCGACCACACGTGTGAATCCCCCGTTCCCTCCGGTCCCTTTGACGACGCCGAGTCCACGACTATCCGGTGACGCCATTCGCTCATGCGGTGGTGTGAGTTAATTATCTTATTCTGGGGTAGATTAGTAATAATATAATAAAAACCTGGATGCCGTCAGCTAAAAAAGCAAGAATACATAAAGATACATGACAAGGTATGTAAGTAAATTCACTAGAAGACGTGCAGAAATCTACATTTGCCAGTCTCAGAAGTATGGTAAACAAGCCTACTGAAGTAACAACCTGAGAGGAAATCACCATAGTATTTATGTGAGAGTTATTGGCCACATTTATTAATAGGAATGTTGGTATTTGCATTTAGACCAAATAAAATCAAGAATTTTTTAAATTATTCCGATGTTTCGACCTTTAATTTTGGTCAACTTAAAAATATATAAAAAAATCTCCACCCACTCCACAATCCAAAATCGAATACATAATACAATCAAATTTGGACTACTATATACTCCGTATAACACATGTTTACACTATTTTCTTTGGTCTAAATGCAAAACCCAAAATCCCTACCATACAGTTTAATCAGTAAATCCACATTGACAGACGGATCCCTGTCAACAAACCTGATATCGTGAAAAACAACATGAAAAGCAGAACCAGCTTGCTAAATGATATAGCAGTGCCAACAAATAAAAATTTAACGCAAAAGAATCAGAGAGACTTCTGCAATGTTAATATTTGGCTATTGAAATGAGTAGAACGTTGGGGGAGGGATAAACAAAATATCATTCACATCATTATGGGTTACCTCGGTGCGATAACTTTCAATTTAAAGAAACATCTAAATTTCATAACAAGCAACCCAACAGAATGGGATCAAACGAGAGATCACTAGCCCTATTTCTAGGGGAATTTATCTAAACCTTGAGACAGCAGGTAGAGACCTAACATCAAGAAGGTAACCTTCAACACCATCATTATAGCTGTGAAGAGAATACCACACCTAAGAAATAATAATTCTCATTATTCTTGTTAGCCTTTTTAAACACCTGTCACATTGACAGGAACTTGCTGAATATTGGTTTGCAGAGAAATTTACTCAATTGTTTAGAACTTACCCCTCAATTGATCAATGTATTCGAGATACGGAAAAACAACAATAATAATATAAATAAATTATTAGTGACAGAACAATTTGGTCACTAGTCAAACATTGCAAAATTGACAAACCAAATTAAATCATATGTAATAGATGTCGTTTTTCCCGTTCTACCGGCAATTGGAAAGAGACAGAGCAGGCGAATTTGCAAAAAAATGTTAGACATAGTTTTATCAGAAGTACAAAAGATTTGAAAATGATGATTCAGCGATCCATTTTGAAAATTAAACGCTATTTTCTCCTGAAATTTTTCAGAACAAGTAATAAGTTCGCCCTACGATAGAACGATTCCGATCAGCGCCGTTTCTGAACGCAAACAACCAGATGCTACTCGTCGACAAGACAGTGTATTACTCGCGTCACTGATGTAGCTACAAATATCGAATATTCAACAATACTACTGCGGGACAGTTCCTAGGAAACAATTTTAAAACATTAAAATTATTAACAAATAACAAATCTGGAGTGTGCCCCACTCAGCTTTCCAAATATAACTGATAAATAAAATAAATAAATTTATTGTTAAAAAACAGTACAAACTGCGTATGACCACGTGGAGGAAAAAAACTAATTTACTCTCCGGAAGCAAGCAAGGGACCATCCCATCAATTCCGATCAAGGGCCCTAAGGCAGAGGCGGATTCAAAAATTTAAGCAAACGTTTCTAGATAAGATGAAAAGTTAGCTGCGAGTTATAAAACTAATAGAATGTCAATATGTTTGTAATTTTAAGCAAAAAAATTACATGTACAAGTTATTATCGAACTATAGATTATTCTGAGTATAGTGTTTAAAAATCATAAGAATTGAAATAACACTAAATTCACGATTTATTGTTACAATAAACACGCCCCTAGACAAGTCTAGAGCAACCAACATTTAAAAATGTATTACAGAAAACGAAAAAAAAGGGGAAAAAATTATTATCGACCGGGAGGGTACAATAAGATCGATTGGTTTCGATATATTTGTCCTCACGACCTTACATAGCACATTCCTGAACATCATATCTGCACAAGATTGCATCACCCACATTAAACTTTCTGGATTTGTCTCATAGGCTGATATGAAAGAAATGTTGCCTACAAGATGTCTCTCATTTGTGAAACAAAATTTTCGCTATATCTCGAAAACGGTACTACCTACGGAACTGCGGTTTAGCAATCTGTGAGCAGAATTAACTGAACATTCAAAATGCTCATATTCATTATTCCAAAATGTTGAATTTAAAAAAAAACTGGAAGTGGAGCACGGTGTTTAAACGAAGTCAGAATGAGTCGTCCAGAAATATGTTTGTAATCCCAATGCACTCAAAGTCAAATCTCATGTTCGGTTTCGATGAATCAATTTGTTCGTGAGTTATGGGGGGAATAAAATTCGTAACATGCATACACACTCAAACGACATTGGACATCATCGTCAATAATTGAAAATAGACACTCCTGGAGTCAATTCGTAAAGATTCGACGAGATCTCAAATTTTTTTTTTTCGACCGATAAGATTACTTCCCTTTTACATTCTGTATAATTGGAAAACAACCGCCTTCTTTTACGAATATGATGATGATGATGATTATTATTATTATTATTAATAATATTAAATCAAGTTCTGCTGGGAGGAAGAATCTAT
Source organism: Laupala kohalensis (assembly GCA_002313205.1). Taxonomy (NCBI): domain Eukaryota; kingdom Metazoa; phylum Arthropoda; class Insecta; order Orthoptera; family Trigonidiidae; genus Laupala; species Laupala kohalensis. Next base: position 535,110 of record NNCF01129542.1, read on the forward strand.
TTCAGGTCCAAGAACTTTCTCTTAATGTGGGCTGAGGACAGACAGAAGGACGCTGTGTTGCAATCTACTTATTATATTGGTGTTGATTTTGAGTTTTTTAATGGAGTCGACCAGTGATGCTTACGAGTCCTAGGATAGATAAAATGATAGGCACTATGATCACTTCTTGAACATTCCAGAGTTTTTTTTTACTTCAAAGGCTAGTTGTTGGTATTTTGATAATTTGTCGTTCTTTGTTTTTTCTAGATTGTTGTAATTTACGACAGCAAAATCGATGAGATACACTTTTGATTCTTTTCTTTTCCAAATGATAACTTCAGGTATGTTGTAAATTGTTAGGTCAGTGAGAATGCTTCTGTTCCAGTACAAAATATTTGCTTTTTAAATCGTCTTGCAGGACTGGTTGAGGTTTATACAGATGGTACGGGGTTCTTAATCAAGTTCAGTGATTTTGCAATTTCCAGGTGAATTATTTTTCCTATGTTATCGTGTCTAGTTCTGTAATCATTTTGGGCCAACTGTGTGCAACCACCAATGATATGCTCGAGAGCTTCTTTGGTTTGGTTACATTGGCGACATGAATCTGTCATTCCGATTTATTTCAGGATTATTATTATTATTATTATTATTATTATTTTATCCTACGAAATGAGACAATATTAGATGTGTTTTTTCCCCCTTCCAAACTAACTATGAGAATTTCATCAAAATCGGTCTGGAGGAAAAAAAAGCAAAAATTAATAAACAATACCGCTATAGATAATATGATTAATTAGCGAGGCGTGTTTTTGGTTATGCTCGTAAGCATCCATTAGGGGAACTAAAATCCCAGTTATGGAAACGAAGCGGACCTTCCTGGGAGACCATGTGCGAGGCTAATAATAGCACGCTGGGCATTATAGCCAGCCCCTGCTTATACTTAGGGAGGAAAAAAAGGCTACTGAACTACTGGGATGGTGACAGCATCTGCGATGGCCACTGCGTCATACAAAGACTGTTTGGTTCTTTGGTTTTCCTCGCGTATTGTCCATTATTAAATCGAATCTCTTCAAAGCCGCGGTTAAAAGCTACCTACTGAACCAATGCTTCTGAAATGTAAAATAATGCATTGATTATAATACAAATTAAATTCGTCTTATGCTTTATCACGCCATTGTTTTAGTACTTTCAAAATCACTGATAATTTCAAAACTATTTTTTCTGCATGCTTGTAGACCGTTATTATTCATATATGTTTTGTACTCAACCTAAGCACGGTTGTATACATCATTCTGTTGCCTCATCCTAGCCTGGGATTGGCTTTCCATCGGGTAGCGACGAATTTCTTATAATGGTTCTCTAGACTCTTGTGTATTGAAATAATAAATATAAAATTTAGTGTTATTTTAATACTACGATTTATGAACATATTTAACATATAATCTATTGTTTTGTAATAATACGTACTTATGATTTCTTTTTTTTGCGTTTTAATAAATATAAATATTTTAGTATTCTGTTAATATTAACACATACCCAACAATTTTTATTCTTGTGTTAACAGGTATTGAAATGTTAAATCCACCTCTATCTTATAGGGCCATTGATCGGAATTGAAGGGATAGTCCCTTGTTTGCATCAAGTCAAGTAATATCCTTTTCAAATAAATGAGTCAAATCGATCCTTTTCTTGATGTTATATTCAAATAATGATATCTCGCAAAAGAGAAAGGTGAAAGATGAAGAATAGGAAATTATGCACATTATCATTTACTCCGCGCAGTTACTCGCAAAGAAACGTAAAATTTCTGGGACATTTATGTATATGGTGATGTGTACCCGTATCATATCTATATATAAAAGAAGTAAAATGGAAGACTGACTTGAACCGACAGCGATGTAAAGCTCAATTTCTTTAGTATGTAAAATTATCTTAATGTAATGTTTCTTTTATAACCATCAATTACAAATTTCTGATGGTAAAATATTCCAGTTGTATTTTTATATGTAATATTAATCTGTAATTTGTAATTTTGTAGTTTTTAAATAGCTATTTGTCAATTTCGAGTTAAAAACGCTATTATTAAGTTAATTGTATAATTATTGTTGTTTATATATTTTTATGTTGTTTTGCTTCAATTAGCCGCGTATAATGGCAATTGCTGTTAACATATATTCCAATTAGTATTTAGTAAGTATATTTTATTGTGAAAAGGATTTCATATTATTATTATTTTCTCATATTTTTAATAGTCAATATATTAATACAATAATTAGTACATTCTACAGATTTATAAATGAATAAACTACCGGATTTCGCCACAGCTCATAAGTCAAATCCAAATTTGATGCGGATAGAAACGCAAGCTTGGATCTTGTCACGAGATTCTTCATAGGTAATGAATAACTAACTTAGTGTCAACCGAGGAGTGAATTATGAACTTACCAGTTATAAAACAAATACGAGTAATATTTCTTTTCCGTTTGAGGAAGAAATATTACGTATCAAAACACACGTGGATGGTCATTAGCTCGTTTCTCGAATTCATTTTCTACCACCACCGGGTATTTCGGAATATGTGTATAGTGCTTGCGAGAGATAAGACTAATTAATATGTCTCTCGCTCATAAAAATGATATATGTGTTGCAATTTATTTTCAAAAAATTGTATTCCATAAAAAAAATGGGTTTACAGACAGCTGTATCTGTTGAAAGAAATTTACTTAATCCTATCAGAGTGAAATTTGTTGAATTATTATACCAAATAAGACAAGTATTAACAATTTTTTGCTGTCGTAAGCCCAAACTGAATTTATATACGAAAAACTGACTACATACAAATAAACAAATAAATAGCCAAAAAAGCAGTACAAACTGCGTAAGACCACGTGGAGGACAATAAACTAATTAACTCTCCGGAAGCAAGCAAGGGACCATCCCATCAACTCCGATCAAGGGTCTGAAGGCAGAGGCTGATTTAACATTTCAGCACACTTCTAAGTTAAGAATAAATATAGTTCGACACGTGTTATAATATTAACATAATACTAACAAACTTGTATTTTCATAAAATATAAAAAAGTTATTTTAGAAAGACGTATTATCTAATATAGATTATTGGTAAAGTATTGTTTATAAATCGTAGCTATTAAATAACACTAATGAATGATTATTAAATAAAACTAATGGATAATTACTAATAACGCTGGATTCAGTCTCTCCACAATTAACTTGAGTATGAAAAGTAAAACAGGCTGACAAAAAAATTACGTACTAATATCTTTCTTAAAAATTCTATTACGTTCACTGTGTGTTTTCAGAAGATATTTTTGCACGTGCTATATTACGTATGATTTCTTTCAAATTTTAAAGGTATTTCTCAAGTCATCCAAGACAAGATAGGGAGGTCTTAAATGAGAGGCTTTGAAATTCAAAACCAAAATGTAGACGGTCATTGAATAAGATGAAACCGTAAAAGTATTAAATGTTAACTTATTTACATTATAACTCTAATTCAATGAAGCTTATATAGTACATTGCAGAAATTGTTAATGTACATGACGTGAAACTAACTGAAAATTTTGTATGAGAAACACAGTATGTTTTACTTCAAACATTTTTATCACGCTTCATATGTTTTAAAATACCCCTAGATTTATAAAAGGTGAGAACATTTTTTAGAGACATGACATATTTGAAAATACAAATTTATTTTGAAGGTTTCCTTAATTATTTGAGTTCAAAATATATGTTTTCTTTTTCTGAACAGAGAAAGTGGAATTCACAACATCAGTTTCGTATGATGATGAAAAGTGATAAAGCAGTGTGTAGGTCAAGGTCACTTATTTCGAGCGCAAAGGAACAGGATATTTTTCTTCCAGTAATATATCTATCTGTAGTCAATGTAGCCAATATCCGCGTTTGCCACCTTTTGCACCTGAAAGAAAACTAAATTCATCGTTCAAAATTTAACAGACTATGAACTGATCTTTTCACGTTTACAAAACTGGTCACAGACACTTCTTTTTCCAAAATTCGAAATACTTGTATTTAATATAAAAAACTAAAATGTTTTTTTAAATTATAACAAAATTGTCAATATTTATTTAACAAAACATTTATTCAATAGCTGCAATAATACCTTATGTGTACCTTGTCCTAGGTTCTTGTTCAACTCCCGGTTAAACATTAGTTTCATAGCAATTTTTTGGAGAACACGTTTCCGATCTTTCGAATATGATTCGAATTAATTTAACAATCTAATATCCATACCTTAGAGAAGAAAAAAGAAACAGTTTCTTCTTTAGTAGATAAAGAAATTGTAATCAATGTCCAGATTTTTCCGAGAACCACATATATCTTCACAAGGACTAACATAATTCTTTTGTGTTAAATTACAAACATATTAACATTCTATTAGTATTATAACTCGCAGCTTACTATTTATCTTATCTAGGAATTTTTGCTGAAATTTTTGAATCCACCTCTGCCTTAGGGCCCTTGATCGGTATTGATGGGAAGGTCCCTTGCTTGCCTCCGGAGAGTAAATTAGTTTATTGTCCTCCACGTGGTCATTCGCAGTTTGTACTGCTTTTTTGACAATAAATTTATTATTATTATTATTATTATTATTATTATTATTATTATTATTATTATTATTATGGTGACTGCTGGCATATACAAATTTTATTGTCTCGCTCTATTTACGTAAGGTTGGTACACTAAGAATTATCCGAGCTAGAAATATGCTTATAATTTAAAATACGACAAAATAGCACAGTATTTCAAAATGTATTTTTATTCCAATATTATGATTTTTATGTTAAACGAGAAAACCAGAAGTGAACTATTAAACGGATAAAAAGGAACGAAACGACGGACACAAAAATGTTCAGTCCTCTCAATACCAACCTCGCTTCACAAACAAATAAAAAGACAATTATGATATTGAAATATCATTTCCCACTTCATCGTATTACAACTTACATAATATCTTCAGTAACCCTTCATGGCATCATCATGAAACAATTTATCAGGTTTGCACATCTTCGACCTGTTGATCCAAATTTTAGCAAAAACTATTTTTATTAAGAAAAAAAAATTGGAATTGAAAATTCACATACTTAGTAAATTTGTGGATGAAATGAATCTAAGTACGTGAATTGGAAATTTGCAAAAAATACTTGTAAAAATAGTATTGGGTACATACATGTGAACAGCAAACGACATAAGAATGAAAAAAGTATTATACCCCCAAATACTCTTATCTTATCCCAATGAAACTCTTAATTACTCTTCAGTGTTTGTATCTGCACTTAGGTATTTCCAGAACGAATAAATACTCTATGCAAGAGCAAAACCTACTTTTAATTGCTAGAAATACTACATGATAATAGTTTAAATCATATACGGACTTGAAATTAGCGCAGTTGAATTGGCTACACTAAAATAACTACTATTACTTGGGGGGTTGGGGAGCATTTCGAATGGATATTGTTTATTCATTTTCTTAATGTAATAAAAAATTATTTTGCATGAATACATATGAACTCAATTGAATATTTTCAAGTCACAAAAAACATCCATACTACCACAAATTGAATGCGAAATTTGAAAGCGGAAACATTTTAGCAATAACTTTCTGTCAGGTGAAAATGACGACGAGCCGGGAATCGAACCTAGGACCCCTGCTTTGTTCGCAGGAGTGTTAACCACTGCACCGCCCTTTCGCCTTTCACAACTTTACACCACTTCCACCCAAACCCAAATCCCGATTGACCTGAGACACATCCTCATAAAGGAGATAAGTGAAAGAGGCGGCACACTACTAACCTTAGCACGTATGTATGTGTGAAAACTTAACACGTATGTTGTGTGAAAACAGCATAGTTCACTTTTATGCTGTATAGGGATATGGAAGGCGAACGGGTGGTGCAGTGGTTAACACTCCTGCGAACAGAGCAGAAGTCCCGGGTTCGATTCCCGGCTCGTCGTCATTTTCACCTGACCGAAAGTTATCACATTCCTCTACGTGTTACACCGAAGAAATATATGCATTTCTGCAATGTTTAATGGCCCTTGATGGCCCTTGAATCGGTTATCAATTTTTCGACAAGTTCATCGTAGAACACTGGTTCCCACTCGTTTAATGTTCGGTGCGTATTCAACTCTGACGTGATGTCCGAAAAATTTTCGAGCGGTCCGGCGTGTCCGTTTAGCCCACCAAGGGTCAAGAGTCGTTTCGGTTTTGGCCATTTCGTAATCTCACAAAACTCTTCTTTCCTCTTAAATAAGCATTGACCTTCACCGAACACAACGAAACGGCTTTGCCATACACGATGCAGTGCCTTGACTTCAACGTCCTCGTTCATGTACCTAATTACCGTTTTGGTTTTGTGATACGAAATAAAATTTTAATCAGCAATTTTCTTGGGTGTGATTAATTAGAAAACGATACTCTGTGTCTGTCCAGATGCTAAAAATAACATTGGCGTTAATAATATGTAATTATAGATGTTTATGATATGTATTCACGTATTTTTGTACGCGTGTTGGAACTTAGAGATAATGACTAAAAAAAATTGTTTTTTCATGAGGATTAAATCTACGATGCTAATTTGTCAAAACCTATATTTACTAAAATATCCTATTAAAAATATCTTCCTAAAACAAATCGTCATTTCCTATTTTACTTCTCTAATAATGAATAGCAATTACTATTTTGTAGATATATTTTCGTACAAGTAATTGTTTTCATAAAAGTTTACTCACAAATAGTGTAACGTTATTCCAGAGAACATATATTACAATATTACATAAATTTTGTCTCATTGTCAAACTATATTTTCCTATTGACGTGAAATTAAAATTTTATTGTTCCTTAAGTTTAATATGGAACTTTCCGTTCCACAAATATTTACAAGCGCCTCGCAATGGTCGATTCAAAACTCTTTTCACAAAATATACGAATTTTTTATTTATTACTAAAAGAATTTTAAACAAAGTCAAGTAAAACTGCATAAACTGTACGCATTTTTAGAGGTTATTGTTTACATTTGCGTGTTACAAAATAATGCATGCATTTTAGTCTCATATTCTGTTCAGTATTCATTAACAAAATCGTCGTTTATAATCAGTTATTCCTTTGACTCGAGACGCCGTGCTAACTGATTTGCCGAAAGACATTAAAAGACCTTTCACCAAACCAGACATTTCGCCAGAAATAAACGACTTCATAACACTCGTAGCCATTTCAGTAATTTTCTCTTTTCAACTACCACACCAACAGTTGTCTCAGAAAAAAAAGAGAGAACGCTATAGCAGTGATCTTCCTCAGCCAAAAGACAAGCGAAGCCTTTGGTTACAGCCGCGAGGCATGCCGGGAATTAAAAATAAAAAATAAAAAGGTGGAGACAAGCTGTGTTCGCGGTGTGATGCAGAAATTAGTCTGCCACTTGTGTGAATCAGCAGTGGAACAGGAGAAGAGAGGAGAGAGAGAGAAAGAAATGTAGAAAGGAAGATAGAGGCTGGGAAGCGTTGACTGATGTTATGATCGCCGCGAAGTAATCTCATTTAAGGAGTTGAAGAGCGATGAGTGAGACTTCAACTGTCACTGCGAACAATGGGTCGAAACTACATTTCTGTGCATCAAAAGTGGTTGTATTAGATTATTATTTTTATTATTTATTACCACTACTACTACAACTACTACTACTTAGTTCTCTCAACTTGTGTTGGTTTTTGTCTCTGCAGTGGATTATTAAATCAAGTTCTGGTGGGAGGAAGAATCTATTTCAGGTCCAAGAACTTTCTGGTAATGTGAGCTGAGGACAGAAGGACACTGTGTTGCAATCTACTTAATACATTGGTGTTGATTTTCAGTTTTTTAATGGAGTAGACCAATGATTGGGGTACTAGTTCTAGGGTAGATAAAATGATAGGCACTATGATCACTTCTTGAACATTCCAGAGTTTTTTTTACTTCAAAGGCTAGTTGTTGGTATTTTGATATTTTGTCGTTCTTTGTTTTTTCTAGATTGTTGTAATTAACGACAGCAAAATCGATGAGATACACTTTTGATTCTTTTCTTCTCCAAAGGATTGTATCAGGTCTGTTGTGAATTGTTGTTAGGTCAGTGAGAATGCTTCTGTCCCAGTACAAAATATTTGCTTTTTAATCGTCTTGCAGGACTGGTTGAGGTTTATACTGATCTGGTGGTATAGGATTCTTAATGAAGTTCAGTGATTTTACAATTTCCAGGAGAATTATTTTTCCTATGTTATCTTGTCTAGTTTTGTTATTATTATTATTATTATTGTTAAGCTATAGGATTCGCTAACTTCCAGGTCATTAGAGCCCTTAGATATAGTGTTAGATAATGAAAATATTAAACCTAATAAGACCCAGCTTCACCAAATGAGGGTAAGGACATATTCTTGGCGATATAGTTATTTACTCTGGAGTAAAATTTGCAGCGTTTCATAAAAACCTTACCAGTAGATGGTGTACCCCGAGAGTAAATTTATTCGACGAAATTTGGTGAAGTATCATCGTTATCTGTGGAATAACATGAAGTATATACAGTACAAAAGGTCATTGAGACTGCAAACGTTGCCTTTGAAGATGACTCCTCCGATGAGGATATTTTTCATCCGCCGCTTCGTCGACCGAGTTGGTTCTCTCTGTTCGACGATGGCGATTTTGTTCTAAGGTTTCTCCTGAGTACATCCTCGACAGACTCCTTACTGAGTAAAATTTAAAATAATTTGTATTACATCTCTGATAGGTGAGTAATTGTAGTATTTATTAAATTTCTTCCTGAAAAAAAACATGGGACATGATTTATTAGTGCATGGATATGATGAAGTTATGAAAAAGTAACTGTTTTCCAAGTTTGTTGATTGCGTTGCTTGGTTACGTGACGTCATTTTGATTGAGAAACTACGATATGAACATATTCTACGGGAATATTATGGAGTAACAAATCGAGAGTAAAATACTCGAGAGTAACTCGTTCATGATCTTGGTGAGACGTTCTAAAATAATTCATGAGTATAAAACGAAGAATAAATTTTCTCTGCATTGATTACTCTCTACGTGCAGTCGATGAAACCGGGCCTTAGTGTTTTACGAAACACATATCTCAAAAATGTTATTGAAGAGCAAGCTTCTTGTAATGTTTTTGTACATTTTCATGATATATTTGAATAGTTCAACACAGAGTTAAGAAAATATTCAATAATCCGGTTTTGGGAAACCATTTACAGAACAAATCATATTTTTTAAAAAATCAAATGAATGTTTTAATGTTTGTGATAATGCTAATTTAAATTGATTTATACTCTTATGTTAAAAAAAATATTTTTGTGAACTTTTAAGAACTGTCTAATTTATTTGGCGTTGAATGGTTACTTTCTTCTTTAATGTAGTACTTCATCCGAAGAAACCTCTCCATACGTCACATTCGAAAGCAACCCTAGGAGGCTATGAAAACCGTGAGAATTCATATTGGTCAACGAAATACACAGAATTTATCATACGACACGGTGGTCCCCAACCTGCGCCATTTCGTGATGCATCATAAAAGTCCGGGAAGTTGAGCGAATGGCTTCATGCGTCAAACACACTTTTAACGAATATGAAATTTAGAGATTATGTTCTTGTACCAATTCTTTCATCCAAAAAATCCTCTCAGTAAATTAAATTTAATTTCAGATATAAAGAAAAGTAAGTACAAACATTTCCGAACTAATGAAAACTTAATTTGATCAGAAAATTATATTAGTACATGTAATCCAATGTATTCTTTATTAAGTTAATGCTTTTGTTTTATTAATTTCGTAAGTCTCCCCTACCGGACATCTCTGCACTATTTTTTTTAGAACTGTAGCCCAAAATATAGTTACAGAACTAAAAGAAGTTAATTAAATGTTATGTGGAGTGAAAATGGGAGACGTGACCGAGATTCGAAGTCGGGATCTTCACTTTAGCGCGCTGATGCGCGTCCGCAGTTGTCAAAGTCAAAATATTGTAAATACCAATGATAGAATGCGCTCCGCGACGAACTTGTGATAGGAGACCGTCACGGTCAAAAATTTTTTTAGATTTACGGTTTAATACCAGAGATGAATTTAAAAATAATTAAAGTATTTTCGTGTTAATTTTTTTCTGCGTATCTGGTCAGTCCTTACATTTTTACGGTCCTACTGGTTGAAAAAAAATGGCTAAAAATAATGTGACATCTGCTGAAGTTGAAGCATATGAACTCAAAGTTATTTCAAGAATAGCAATCTCCAATATAATTCTGTGGAGTATTATTAAACTCTCGAGTATGATTATAATAATATCCGTTACAAACAAATAGAAAAAAGTCTTTCTCTGCACCTGTCACACTGGAATTTCTGAATAGATCAGTACAGTTACTTTAGAGAAGCATACTATGAGAGAAAATTCCTGATGGATCAGTGATTCCTCATAAGATAAACTTGGAAGATTCAGAAAGATAAGCAGTAAGATCATAACATTCCTGACCTTACCGTCGTGGGATAAACAGGATGAGACTTTCCAGTTGTTTGCGAAAGAGCTACGAGATTATTCGAAATGTCTTCATATCTGGATAAAAATTTTAAGAGGTGGACATCGTAGAAAAATGAGGAGACCCCCATGCGAAATTCCAAGAACGACCTACAATGACGTAACAAGAAATTCTATTGAAATAAAATAGTTGTTAGTCCATGCCACAAAAAAGAACGTAATTTATTCCTTAGTCAACTTTTTGATGTCTCTCGAAAATACACCACAAAAATGTGCGCAGTTTTCAACGTTTGGAAATAGTAACCCAATATGCGCGATGTATCGAATGTACTCAATAACAAAATATAATTTATTCTACGATTAACGTCCATTATATAATCTAATGAAAAAAAATAATTAAAACTTCCGACCTTTTAAGGACTTTCAATAATATTTATATTTTCCGCAAAATTTTAATTATTTATTTCACAAAATACAATCTTTGAGTTCAACTACAATTATCGTTTAAAATATCAGTTAAGAATAAGAAGATAAAAGAATTATATAAATTCACACCATGGTTGATCCCGTCTTTCACATAACGAATACACTTTAATAAATTTATTTTCAAAAAAGGAGTCAGAAACTACATATGAACAAGTGGATGACGATAAACTAATATCCTTTCCGGAAGCAAGCAAGGAACCATACCATTAATTCCGACAAATGGACCTAAGTCAGAGGCAGATTGAAAAGATAAAAATACAAACTTAGCTACATATTATAATATTAAGAGAATATCAACAAATCTGTGTTTAATAAAACAAAAAAGTTCAGAAGTGCGTAATATTATCTGACAATAGATTATTTTGAATGTATAGTTTATAAATCGTAACTTTTTAAATAACCCTAAATGTGACATAGAAATCTCTTAGATTGCGGTGAACCTCACCGCCAGGTAACAGATTAATCATGTTACGTCGAATGAAAATGGGAGACGGGACCGGGATTCGAACCCGGGACCTTGAGCTTTGCGCGCATGATTAACCTAAATTCGAGGTTAAGTATCGCAATGGACCGACTCCCCTAGGGAAGAGCTTAGAGCGCATAAATATGAAATCTTCCTCTACCCTAAGGAAACCCGGAGAAGCATCCGCGCCATTGCGATATATTGTTCACCAGCCTTTTCCCGTGTTTTAGTTTATCGGAAGTGGTTTGAATCACAATTGTTTAGTTAACTGCAGGTGACAAACATTTTCAATACGCATCAATGAGGATTTAAGAACAATAATTTACGTATAACTCAAATCCTAACGCTAGTTGGGTCGCGGGAACAAGGCTATTTGTATTATAAACATATGTACTAATAAAGGAGAAGTAAATTTTACTTCGATAGGAAGAGAAGAATAGTTGGAACGGCCATGAAGAAATATAACAACAGGAGTGGAAACTCGGGGAGTTGCGGGACTCCGCCTTGAGGGGCACTGGTGTCGATTTACCTGTGGTGACGTCTAGAGAGAGTTTCTCTAACTTCTTTCCTATTAGTTTTTCAGAAAACATTTTGTTATGTACAGTACCGAAATATCTGTTTTTATTATTGCTTTACCTCGCCTTCCCCAAATCTGTAATTTGGGTGACCTATTTGAATTTTGAAGGTAAATAATAAAACTTATGCAAGCGAACTATTTCCGCAATGAATGAAGAACGTAGATGCAGAAGGAAATGCTAGACCTGCTAACCTTACGACCAAGAAGTTTTGATACCTGTCACCCGCAGCGTGGTTGTCGATTTAGTTGACAGAACGCCCCATAGATGGTGCCATCCTACTTTCCCCTCCTATTGTTATATTACTTCATGTAAACGCCTACTAATATACATGAAATAATTCATGCGCGACGCAAGTGCGAGGTAGTTGCCATGGCAAGCGCTAAACCACACAGACCCCCGGTTTAAGCTCAAAGTACGGTCGAAGTGAAAAATAAAATAGCGACCTAATGCACCTGTTATTTCATATTTTCTTGCAAGTCTTGAATAATACTTTTTTAAATGGTGTATGTTCAATAGTACAATCATCAATTCTACTGTAGTTCTACAATACTCAAATTCTGTCATTACAATTCTAATTCCACACTTTCGAATTTAGAATGTAGTTCCATGTTATGGCCCGTAAGTTGCATAATAGAAATATCAAATAACGATTGTACATGATAGCTCTCGTACATCCTTAAAACCTCAAATAATCTATTGTATTTAAGTCAAACAATGACTAACATATATTTTTATTTATGTTTGTTGTGCATAATACAGTTCTTCAAATAATTCACGTGACGTTATAAAAATTTGTTTATAAAAGATACATCATAAAATGTTCTGATTTATTCGCGATACCATCACAAAATGTCACTAACGTTCTTGGAATACTGCATTTCTTGTTCAGAACATTTTTGGGTTATTGTATTTCTCAATTAAAACGTCACAGAGCTTACAGGATTCGACGTTGCAAATGTTTATCCACCCAGAGACTACTTTTTTAAATTGTAGTATTTGTAAATGGGAAATGTAGCTTAGTGCTATTGAAGCTTATCAACATGGAGCGATGGTAGGTAGAATGTGGATGGTAGGGTTATTGTTAGTGAGTGCACCGCTTACCTGGATATACTAACAACTTGCCCCACTAGGAGGGGTTAGTAGAAGTAGTTAGTAATAGTAAAGAGTTATTGATTCTAGGAGGAGCTAGATAGAGGAAGAAAAGTTTGCTTTTCAGTTGTCACAATTATATGAACAGGGGAATTGATGTGAAAAGCTACAAATATTTTCAGGCCCCACTTGGAATCGAACACAAAAAGTTGAGCAAGAACGCTAACACCTGAGACTAGTTGCGCCAGCATTAGAACGGCATTACTAGTCAAATTTTATTCCTTGCTTACAACGTCGTTGCGCTACAACTAACCAATCATGGATTAAGCCTGTAGTACGGAAGTTACGCCAATATCTTATCAGTAGGGTTGGAAGTGTGAAAGAAATAAGACAAGGGGACGAAGAAGGTATTGATAATGGAGTTATTCCGGGATTGGAAAACGAGATGGGATAAGTCGGAGAATGCCTACATACCAAACGTGAGATATTCAGTAATGAATAGAAATTTGGTTTCGACAGAATAGATATATCCTTGAATTTATGACTGGCCACGGTAATTTTAATAAATACTTCCAAAAAAAACGGAAGTTATCGGAGCAGATTGACTGCATGTGTGGAAGAGCGGAGGAAGATGAGGAGCATGTTTTCTGGGATTGTGAAGAGTATGGCACAAATAGGGCACGATATTGAAGGCGATTCGAGGTAGAAGGAATAAATGACGAAACCAAAAAAAAAAGGAAAAATTAGTGAAAAGAAAGATGCGAAAAAACCAAAAGTGGAAAAAGTGTTTATTGTACTGTACGAGACATATTAAAGAAAGAACTAGAAAAGGGATGTATGAAAAGAATGTTAACTGAGGGAAAATGAGGCAAGAAGAAAGAATAACCAGAAGAATGAGACAATAAAACCGGACAACAAATTAAAATACATAGGGACAGCAAAGACCGGATTACTAATATTATAAAAGGAGAAAAAGGAATGAAGGAGCTCTGCAATGACATCATTGTTGGAGGCGGAGCGGTCATAATGACTATTGGCCAATTAAAATGTAAAGATAAAGTGCACCTGTTAATCTCGTGTTGTAGATCAATGATTTCCCGATATAGCACTCACCAGTCGTCCTTGGGAGAGCATCTTTCTCCCGAGGCGCAGCGCCACCGCTGTTCGGTCCGGTGCTGGCTGTTTCTGCCACTCGCTGCCACGATGCCTTTGACCCCGTCGACGCCCGCCACCGATATTCCGTTCTAGCAGTTTCGCAATGCCTCGCTCTCCTTCGACCGCCTCCCGCGTAGGAGATGGAACTGAGGCTCGTGGTGATTATTGGTGATATTATTGTACTGCACATACTTTGATACATTACAGTAACATTAGTATGAAGTTTGAAATGGAATAAAAGAAACAGTCAGTACCCAAAAAATCTTTCGTAGTGTCAAAGTGGCTTTCAACAATGTTGTCATCTTCATTGGGCTAAAATCTTAGACAGGAATGTTTACTGGTAAAATTATCTTTAAAATTTTAGTAAAATACGCTTTTAAGGTCGCCTCTGCGTCTTAGGTGGGCGTGATGGGATAGTAAATTAATTTTTCGGAACTGACTATCATTCTTTTTCTATTTCAAATTAACTAAACCGAATATATCACCGTCACATTGTGATTATTACGAAGAAAATTATAACTCACGACTTTTTCGGTCCATCGCATTATATTAATTGGATTTTTTTTTTCAATACACAACAAATGTATTGTGATCGTCTAAAAATGATCATAAGTTATAATTTACTTTCTTAGGTTATGTAATAGACGTAAGTAGTAAAATTATCCCGAAGATATTCGTACATAGTTACGTATGAGGGTGGTGTTGGAAGTGTTGATGCTGTGTAGTCATAATGGTACAAAGGGGGTAATCACGAAGTTATTGTCATTAATGACAATGAGTGTTTTTTAATTACAACCATAAGATTAATTATTTTGATTGCAATCATTACTTTTGTTAATTCTAACCATTGATTGATTAGTTGTTTGCAGTGAAATTATTTGTTTGCAGCCATGAGTTTCATTTGATAATTACGACCCTGAGCGTCATTTGTTGACAACAATACTGGATATATGTTGGCCAGGTTCCATTTGTTCATCATGATAACTGTGGCTGAATTACATTAATCCCGAGAGAGTTCTATACCAATTATATACTGAACGTCATTTGGTGATCAGATACTTTTTTGTAATGGTCGTGCGTCGTTGACAAGTTTGAAGGTGCTCTATCACTGCTTTCATATTTAATTAACGTCTTTTTAGGAACGTTCATTCAAAGAATTGCTTCTCTTTCAGATAGATATTCCTGGTACATATTCCAAAGATACAGAGAAGTGGTTCGATTGTTTGTCATATCTGTGGTACAATCTCAAAATAAAACCTAAGCGTTAAACGGATGTAACAGATTGATTCGATAATTAAGTAATGCGCAGAAAAAATATCTGAGATATTTGGATATGTTGTTTTTGGGTTGTAGAGGCTTTCTAAAGGAAGATTTTTGGAAATGGCGAATAATAGTATATCACATCACTCACCATAAAAATGTACTCTTTTAAGATTTTTGTGGCAGTACGTGGGTGGTAAGGGGAATAGACCAATCTGTTTTAGCTATGACAATTCTAAGCAATTGAGTTGGTTATAACTTCAATAAATCGGACAGTCAATAAATGGTGATGCTGGGATAAATCAATGGTGATGCAGACAGTCAAGATAGCCAAGATCAATTTGACGGAGCGGAAAGAAGATAATTGTTGTGTTCAGGGGGAAGTAATTGGTATGATAAGTGATGGAGGAAATAAATGATGATATGATGACTGAAGTCGTAATTAAGATTGTGGTTATGGCTATGATTTAAATGTGGTGATGAGAATAATGTTGACACATGGTATCGATGAGGTACAAGTCATATTGTTGGACATTATTATTAACACGATTCCATCACTAGTGATACAGGTCATGGTGTCACCAGTAACCAACCGGACAAAGAGATGATAAGAAGAAAAACGTTTATAGAAGCCGTGGAGGGAGGGGGGCGATCTTCCTGGCTGGCGGAAACTGCCGAAACGTCGCGTCCATAAAGTGCGCTCGGTCCATACCGGTACTCCGCCTACTCACAAGCGTGTGAGGGGAACCATGTTCCTCTATCGCATGCAAATTGAAATTCGGAATTTATTTTACGCTGATAGCCCATTAGAGAACCCAAACCTCGGCCAGTAAGTTCCTCCATTCGTCTTTTGCTTTATGATTATCCTATCCTCGTATAACAAATTTCAAAATTTTATACATAAAATTCATCTGTTATTACCTCATACGTTTTGCTAAAACGAATAAAGCCGAAGCTGCTATTGATACGTCTGATAGTACCAACTTAATTATATACTCATATATTTTTTTCAGTTATAATGTACAAACGTAATCCATTCGGTTAATAGGAAAGCCGTAGGAGTTCAACTCCAAGAACGTTTTCAAACACTTGAATTTCAATGGCTCGTTATTCAGCTACCGTCGAGTTTGTAAGTTATTTCCTGTGCGCAAAGTAATATTCTTCCTTTTTATTCGTATTGTTTTCATTTCTTTCGTTACGATGGTGTGGAATAGTTTCGAAACATGTATAACAAACATTTGTATCGAATAATTCATGAATCAATGAAAAGGGTTATATCGAATGAATAGTTCACGTACACTACGTCAGCCAAGTACATATTACTAATTCTGTTCTATGTTTGTGTAGTTTCTGCTTTTTTGTAAACATATTTTATGTTTATATCATGATCAATTGTTCTGTTATGTTTATTGTTATAATTTGTTATTATTTGATCACGTGACGACGGCTTAAATCCTAGTCGAAACGTAATGAGTTCATCACCATATATATATAATTGAAGACTTACGGCATTTAATGGAAGAATTATATATATAGGCCGGAAGTCTTCAATTATTTATTTAATTACATATTATTGAGTGTGCTAAAGCTTCAGTAACTGTTGATGGACCAGTGAACACATAAGAAAAGTTTCTCTTGCAAATGTAATATAATACGTGTCCCAAAATTTATTTCACAAAGCATTAAAATGTTGTCGAATGTCACGTTCTTGTGAACAAACAAAAAGAAACACGGAAATTGGACAAATCTAGGATAGGTTAGTCACCTTCCTGCACAATTTTTTTGTTTCAGGAAAAGGGTTTGTTCCACCATGAAATTATTTATATTATACGATCCAGAAAGATACAACATTTTGTAGTATAAATATTCTAAAGTAACTGAAATCAATTGTATTAATATCTCAATCTACTTGTATCCCCATGTGTGAAATAGGGTGTGTACTGCAGGAAGGATCAAAGACTGTCTAATTTGACAAACTGTGCCATTCCGAGTTATTAGCGGCTAATCACAAGAGGGTAATTGGATAGTGCAAACATGTATTAAATAATACTATTTTTAATAACTTCAGTCTTCTAAAGGGAATCTCGAGAATTTTGAGTTCAGTGGAGCATGTGATATTTACATATTTACTTTATTTTAGAAGAAATGTAGAAAACCATGAATACTTATCCTGGCCTGGGTTTTTCCCGCTTTTCCTCAGGGTAGTGACGGAATTTGCGTAGGTGGGAGTGTCATCCATAACTTTTGTCCTTTAAAATTATTAATCTCAAATTTTCATTGCACGAATCATTTTGGAATATTAAATGGATAACAGTACATCTTTTATTAAGTTACTTTTTTTAGAAGTATTAAATCCGTCATTGCCCTTGGGAACTGCTGGGATGATCCCTTTGCTTGCTTCCGGAGAGTAACTTAGTTTATTATTCCTACGTGGTCATATGTAGTTAACAATTTCTTTTTTGACATAGTTTATTCATTTATCTTTTTAATCTACAAAATTTGAAAAGGAGCTTCATTTCTAAATGCTTAAAAATTTATTTAATCCTTTTTAGTATTCCACGCACTGTATCTTAATACTTCACAAAAATATTACAATACAAACTTTTAATTGTGAAACAGATTCGTGACATAGGACTAAGACTCTTAAAATAAGTTACTTTCAAATGACATTAAAAGCAATTATAGAATTGACCTTCACGACTATAATTTTAAATGACAACTATTATTTACTCATTTCTTAACAGCATACAAGAATCGTTTTGTAGTTTCGTAAATCCGGTTAAAATGATTGACAACCCCAAACACGCAAAACCAACAAGACTTATAAGTCGTTGGAGTCATTTTTTAACTAAGTATTCTTGTCGATTTTATCATCTTTAAATCTCGCGTGGCTTTTGTTCGTGAGTTTTTAAAATAAATTCTCTCAGGTTTTGAATAAATTTTTTCGGTGGTACGTGACTTGTGAAGCATGCAAACTCAACTGTAAATTAGTAGCGACCATAGTCTCAGCAGACAGAAACAGTGACGTTTGAATACAATATGGCGACTGGGCGCATGAGAAAAATAAGAATTACCATTCTCCGCTTATCTTCTCATTAGCAATTCAGTGTGGAACAAGGAAACGGTGATTGTGTCTTGAAGAGTGACACATTTGATGATTTCTGATAATTATGATGTCTCGCGTGATTTATTGACGGACTAGCTCTGGGAGATATATTTGGATTCTTAATGTATTGCATCTCGTTTCGTCTGATGTCTTAACTTGCGAGTAAATGCATCAGATTGTTCTCTTATTAATTCTTGCGTCTCCCACAACAGCGTTGGTTTCCTAATCAACTTTTATCCTTCATTTTACCTCGCGCTCGTCGTCTTTTGCTGTATAAAACACGCCTTATATATTTAAAAAAATTAAAAAAATATTATTTAAACCTAAACGCTTCGTATTAGGAACGCATTTTGAAATATAAATATTGATACATTCTTGAATTAAGGTATTATGTTCGTCCGGGTGATATCCAGTGGCAATAAATTTTCAAAACCTTACGTCATAAAATTTTGAAATATTTGACTTTAAATCACATGGAAAAACTTTCGCGGCCTAAAGTTTTTTGTTGTTCTAACAAACCGGCTTAGCGAAAAAACTAATAAAACATAGGAAATGGAAATAGGAACGCAATGACGTTTAGATTTTTGTACCTTACGGGGGATTTACAACAATAATTCATCAAAAACTGAGGAAAATACTGTTCGAATGGTAATGGCAACCCTATCACGTGACTGTTGACAATGCGACCCTTGTCAAAGAAAGAGTCAATTTATAGTCTAATTTGAGGAATTGGTCTGATGTAGACAGATTGATGTTCATTATAAGTAGTAAAAGATTTTGTGATTCTGTCATCATTTATTAATGCAAAAGTCCTTTTCGGCCGCATGGGGCCATCTTCAGTGCAACACAAGTTTTTACAAATTATAAATAAATATAAATTGAATCATTCTAAAGACAATCTACCCCCTTCTACTTTGGAAAGTTAATAATTTTCAATATAATATGACACAGTAACAGGAAATAAGAAAACTGGCATATTTGGGTCCTCTGGCAAGCGGTGGCTGAAAGTACCGTTGTCTCATGAAGGGTTGGATTACATAGGGAAGTCTCAAGAATTTCCATTGACGTCACAGATTTTCCGTGTTAATGGCTTCAGTGGTTTTATCGCTAATTTTAGCAGGGGGGAGGAAATATCTGGGATTTGATGATTTAGTATGAAAATGTTAGAATTAAGTGAATCGTGAATGTGAATGTTTTCTAATACAAGTCTTTTCCAGTATTATTTTCTATTTCTAAAATTTTGAAATCATTGACTTTGAGATGGCGAAATGTGATCTTACATAGGCAATCTTTCTCTAAAGTTGACAAATTTATTTAAACAACACGGTCTCTACACTTCCTTCCATGCACCTAAGTCCTTCAGAAACATCCACCCCTCAGGGGATTTACATCTAGTAAGTACGTGTTTGGCAAACACGGGGTCCCGAGCTGAATCTGGCATTGTTTCCACTTACTTTTGCGAGGCTCCTTCCTTTCTCTTTTCTGACTTTACTTGGTCACCTCTTGTTCTTTTCGATCCCGACGCTATTAAGGCTAGGGTATCTTTCATTTTCCTCATTTTTTTCATCCCTGTCATTTTTGTCCCCCCTCATGTTATGTCCCCCCCTCATTTTTTTGTCCCCTCCCCTCATTTGATGTTTTCATATTTAGTTTTGAGATGTGTTTTGGTTTGTTGTATATCACGAGGGTTTTTTAGTGGGTATGGCTGAGTCATTCGGCGAGTCCCACACGCGGGGAGAGTCATGTAGACTCTCCCTAGTGCGTAACTGCATTTCCCTACCTGTACAGAATTTTAGAGCTCTAATAACCTTTGATGTCGACATGAGCCGTAAAGCCCTACCAACGAAAAAAGAAATAATAGAAAGAAACATTCACTCCCACACAAAAGACTCTACACTCTCTCGCAATTAAGTGAAGTGTACGCGCTCACATGTGGTGAGTGCAACGCGATGTACGTGGGACAAACTTGACGCGATTTTGATAAAAGACTACAGGAACACATTCACGCTTTCAAACATCTCACTGGACATTCGTATTTCGCCTCACATTTTAATTGTTTTTAGAATGTTTTTTACTTTAGAATGTTTGAATTTATATTTATTTTGTAATTTATAATTTGAAAAAAAACTTTTTGTAGCGCTGAAGATGGCCGCCATGCAGATAAAAAGTTTTTTTGCATTAATAAATGTCATAATGACAAAACCTTTTATTATTTATAATGAGAATCTAAATGTATTATCAAGTTTTAATGTCCCAAAAATCTGTCCTCTTTCATCAGAAAAAATCAGAAGAATGAATTATTAACTAATTAGAACTAATTTGGTGAATATTTCCAAGCTTACTTGACGACTTTAGTCACAGCGAATACAATACACTAAGGTCAGACCTTTTTCAAATACTATCATACTAACGTCACTGAACGTTTCGTTGTCATTAAAAAATATTTACGGTACCCGCACTCTCTCTCCTATTATATCAACGAAACTCACTGAAAAATATGAACTTTCAGTGGTTACATATTTGTGTAGGAATGGGGAGATAATTCGTGTTTCAGTTCGTGCGTTAGAGCTGAGTTTGTATTTAATAGTGCTGTACTTAGTATAAGCGACTCCAGACATTCGTCATTCGGCGAATCCCGAGCGGCCGCTCGCCATATATACAGTAGATGGGTTGCTTGCACTTTGCCGCATTACGAATACTGGTGTTCACCCTACCCGCAGCGCGTCGATCTCTTGGGCACATTTAAGAAAGCCGAGCATTGACGAGCGATGCTCGCCATTCGGTATTCGTGGAGTGACGAATGCCTGGAGTCAACTTGAGAGATTATATCATTGTTATGTCCGAACCCTCCTTTAGCAAAATCCTGGCTACGTCCATGTCCTATTACGTATATCATGTGCGCCTACTTCTGGGCAGTCCGAAGTGGATGAAAAGGAATAAATAAAAGATGATTTCATGATTTGGAATAGGGGGTATCACAAAATAACTTGCCACAAACCTGACACAAAATAGAGATGATTTGAGACTGATAAAGCAGTGTAATACGGTCTCGTATCAGAATAAGATTGTTTTAGTACTTTTTTCGGTATTGAAGTATATTTGTAAATGGGAAATTTAGCGTGCTATTGAAGCTTATCTACATGGGACGTTAAGAGGTAGTATTTGTATACCACTAACGTGATTGGGTATCTAAATCCCCATCACTAATTTCGATCACAAATGCATGGGATTCGTCCCACTGTGTGATGTTCGGTCCACATTTTGTTTTCATTGTTGTATTTGTAAATGGGAAATGTAGCGTGCTATTGAAGCTTATCTACATGGAGCGATAGGAGTTATGAGTTGGGTTGTAGTGCCTATTGTTAGTATGTGGGCCGGTTTGCTGTGTTTGCCGACAACTTGGATCACGTGGGGGGGGGGGGGNAGAATAGTTAGTAATAGTATACTATGAGTATTAGGAAGTGAATACGAGGAGGATTCGCTGTTGAGAAGTCACAGGTAAATCATCTACTCAGAACTCAAACCCTAAGTAACTATATACCTTTATGGACATTATTGGGAACCTTCTAGATCTGATTATTCCTATTTCGTCGTGATTATTTTTTGTCAACGTTTAATTCATAACAAAGGTTTAACTACTTTATGATTTCTGTTAAAAATGTCATAGAAGCTGGTTTGCTCATAATTGCATGATTCTAGCTACAACAGTTGTCGCATTTTTAAAAAATTTCCTCGCGGTTATTACTGCGACAAATTTATATCGCCGCTGATATCAAGAAAAAGTAAGTAAACTTGAGCATGAATTGTTACAGGAGACTTGTATGTGTGTTGGTAAAAAGTATATTTATGTGCAAGCGATTGTAAGAAAATAATAAAAAACTGAAGGGATGGTCCTTTGTTTCCTTTCAGAGATAATTAGTTCCCGTAGTAAATTAGACCATTAGTACATAGTTTCACTTGTAAGTTCATCTTAACGAAGCTGCAGCATATTATTTTTAATTGAAATGATCTTTAATTTCCTAGTTAATAATAGATGGCGTTTTCTGTCGCTTAAGTTTTATTCCAAATATATCTCATGAATATATCTGTATAATAGAAGACAACATACTAAATAACACAAATTCATTTTCAGACTATTGGTACGTGTATTCAAAACCACTAAGTATCTCACCCATAACCTTCAAATTACAAAAAAAATCAACTTCTATTGTTAATTGAGTAAATACCTTCAACAAATAATTTACAACAATTACTAATTTAAAAATGGTTGTTTGTTCAAAATCTACTCAAGTGTCCATACTTTCTCTATATTTCTGCGTTTTTAATCTGTTAAAATTTCCAACAAAACTTGCACCTATCAACGCTAGGTTGTGCCACCATTGATGCTCACAGCCGATAAATAATACTATCTGATCCAAGAAGATTAATAAATCCTAGAATTTTCTCTTTGAACACTGTAACAGAAAATTAGAATTTTCAATACTGTCCATACTATTTCGTGTTAAGTCACCAAACTATTGAAATAGTACCCCATCCTATCTCGGGTTTTTCTCCGGTTTTCCTTCGGGTAGAGGCAGATTTTCTTTTATAAAGACACGCTAGGCTCTTACCTAGGGACGGCATCAATTAAAATAATAATTATTAGCGAATTTAGTGTTATTTAATAGTTAAGAATTATCAACAATACTTTCCGAATGATTCATAGCTTGATAATAATACATACTTGTGAAATTACTTTTCTATGTTTTATTAAATACAATATTTGTTGGTATTTGTTAATACTATAACGTGTCGAACTACTTTTTTTATCGTTAGGAGAATATTGAAATGTTAAATCCGCCTCTGCCTTAGGACCCTTGATTGGAATTGATGGGATGGTCCCTTCCTGGCTTCCGGAGAACAAATTAGTTTATTGTCCTCCACGTGGTCATACGCAGTTTTTAACTGCTCTTTTTAAAATAAAGTTAATTTATTTATGAATTTAGTAGCTTCCGTAATTTTCATCCGAGAAGAACTCAATTGCCTGAATTTCTGTACTTTGATTATAAAACATTCAAGATAATTCTTCATTTTCAAATTTACGAGAACCTAGTGTCGCTAATTAAAGAGAGCATGACATAGCCATGCAGGAAGCTATCATTATGGAACCCATAACACCTTGTATAGTTCGGAGGTCGGCTGTACTGTAGTTGAGAGGCCAGTGAATTACATCTACTCAAATAATTCAGCTAGTAATTAAGCTGAGACCAGTTACTGTAATTAACATTTAATCCTCCGCGGGTTCTTCTTCCTTTCAGAAACATTAATCAAATTCTTAGACATTTGCTCAGAAAGAAAACGAACATATTTACTTCGTTTCTTACGGATGATTACATTTGGTGAGTAATATTTTCAGACGCACAGACTCTTCTGTAGAATAGTCGGACACTATTGGGGTTCCAGTGACTGCTAATAGAGAGAAAAAAATACGGGAATATTATGTACGGTCCAAATTAAAAAATAAAAACTTTTATTTGCTGTTGATATTATGTAACGCATTTCATTATTCTTTTTATTTAATCAACTCGCTTCATTAACTGTGAAGTTGGCCCCTGGAACCTTATTTGAGGATTCATTCCGGAATGTCCTTGGGAATGGGAAAATTGCCGTCGATTCTTTTTTGCAAAATAGTTGCAGTAAATTAGTTAACTGTATCAAAATAGTTGCAGTAATAGTTAGTAACTGCTCTCTTGACAAACTCGGTTGACGATGGTACAGGGTTTGTATACAGTGTAGCCAATGGTTTTACTTTGACGTCGTCCATGAGAGCAATAATATTTGTACCTCACGTTATGTTGGCAGTACCTTTCAATTTCATTAATCTTAAATCTATCGGCAATGAATTCACTTCATCAGTTCTTGCGGCTCTATTCCGTTCTTCCTGCATTGAGAGTGTGGAACGATTATTACCATGTATCTTAGTTTATTGTGTTATTAACTTGTATTTTAAAAAAAATAAAGTAGTCGCTTTTGAGTCTACTATTAATATTTATTCGGATATTACTTGAATTTCTAGATATTGGCTAACCATGTTAGGCAGCAGTAAATAAATAAATAAATTTATTGTAAAAAAAAACCTTTACAAACTGTGTACGGCCATGTGGAGGACAATAAACTAATATAATCTCCAGAAACATGCAAGGGATCACACCATCAATTCAAATGAAGGGTTCTAAGGCAGAGGCGGATTGAAAAGATAAAGTTAGCTACGTATTATCAACAGAATACCATCAAATTTGTATTTAATAAAATAAAAAATGATTATCTGATTATAGATTATTTGCAAAATATAGTTTATAAATCGTAATTATTAAAATAACTCAAAATTCGACATATTCAATTACAATAGACCGCCTTCCCTATAGGCAACAGCCTGGATAGTCTGAATATAAGAATATGAAATTCACCTACACCCAAAAGGATGGAGAAAATTCCGAGCCAGAATGGGGCTACAGAATTTATTTACACAATTGTGTCAGATAAAACTAAACTTGTATGAATTATATGAAAACAATAATAGCATGCAGTAAAATATTTTTGAAATTTAATCGTTAATTTTGAGAGTACTACAACCAGAGTACAAGATATATTGACGTATTTAATATTTTAAAGTATAATGTAGTGCATCCTAAAAAATAAACATTCATTTATGTTGAAAGTCTTTGGCGTGGTATTTTTCTGCTTAGGCTGTGCGTTGGTGTAAGTGAGAAGATATACACGTAACGAGTGGCAACCGCGTATATCTATAGTGTGTTGTGACGTTGTGACTTAACGCACACATACGTGAGTGTTTAGACGTGGTGGCGCGTATAGCGTGTGGTGTTGTCCTCTCAAATTATTGGAGACTTCTTCTGTGTCGTGCGGTACTTATAAACATATAGTCTTTGGTGCGTAAACACGTAAACGTGTTCGGACCGCAGTTAATTGACAGAGAATATTACAAGATACTGGTTGAAAATAACTTACCTCCCGTTTCCCCTGCCTATCATTCCACCACAACATTCACTCATAACCATTCACACCCATTTCATTCATAATCACCTCTTCAGGGGAGGTGCGGCAGGAAGGGCATCCGGCACCCGAGTATTCCCCAGCCAAATCCAACAACGAAGTATCATATATCCATCCCCATTCGCCAACCACACATGAAGTGGGAAATAGCTAGGTAGGTTAGGTGGAAAATAACTTGGAAGTTATCGAGTGTGCCGCCAGGGGAACATTACGATTCAAAAACCAGCAACTACATACGTTTGTATCACGTGTGGGAAAGCGTACCATCAAGGATGTACTAAGAGTCAAGAATATTTATCATGTTAAAGCACATCTGACTAATCTGCTGTAATGGTTCTGATTCATTTGTTGATACTGAAAAGGATTCTTTAATACTTGAATTGAGAAACAGAATTCTGGATCTGGAGAAAAATAACGATGAGTTGCGCATTTTCATGGAACAGAATCAAGATGAACTTGATGAAACTAGAATGATAAATTGAAAGGCGTTTCTATGTTGCTCATTGATAAATTGAAACGCCTTTCAATTTGGTAATTGTGGAGCTTTAGCAACATCATCAAAATAAGTTGATGAAACTACTATTGAGTAATGATAACAGCAAGGAGCTTCTAGAAGAATTAAGTACAAGAATTTATTATTATTGCAACAACTAAATGGTTCATCAATATTGGATAATGATACAGTTATAGACAATATTAAACAGAAAATACTTTACTAAGGGAAATTAGAAATCTACAACTGGATAAGATTCTGCATCTTCTGGAAGAAAAAAGGTGAACCTTTTCCAAGGTAAAAATGAACACAGTCCTGCTTCCCAAACATTGAGAAAAAAAGGAAAGTATTAGATTGGATCCTATGATATCTTATAATAAATTTGGATTCATAGTCAAGTAACTTGTCAGATGCTGCGTTAGTTGAACCACACCTTATGAATAAAATTAAGTTGCCTAACTTGGGTGTCTAGCTTCCATCTCTGAAAAGTCTAATGGAAAAGTTTTCGTTCAATACGAATCTCAGCGAGACTTAAATAAGATTGAAAAAGTTATTAACGAGAATTGTAAAGATTGTGAAATTCACCAACCAGAGTTATTGAACCCTAGAATTAAAGTTGTGGGTAATTTTGGTGATTAAACTAATGCTGAAATTGAAAAGACTATTTGGGAACAAAATAGTTCAAGTAATATGGCGTTTGATTTCAAAATTATTTATACGAAGCGAACTAAAGATGGGAAAGCGGCTATTCTTTTCGCTGAGGTGAGCAAAAGGAATCTTACTCACAAATATCAAGAATGAAAAGGATTGGATTTGGCTGGACCAAGGGTATGGTGTATGACGACTTCAACATCTAACGCTGTCAAAAATTTGCTCGGTATGGACATAATCATAAATAATGTTTGTCTGCAAAGGAAATTTGCCAAAAATGTTCCAATGAACACCGAGCCATGGAGCGTCATGCTAATTCTTATAGGTGTATAAATTGTACTGAACCAAAAGTCAAGTATAAAAATATATACAACACTGATCATCCCGCAAATGATTTTAACGCTTGTGGAGTATGTATATATGTAAGGTTATTGTAACGTCGGCGCCAGGACATGCCATCAACTTGCGAAATATTAATAGCTCTTTGTATTTCCCAAGCCGGATGCTTTACAAAGGAACGTAGAGATCCGTCAGCACGGACAAGTGACTGTACTAAGTTTTGGTCGTGGAGACCAGATTGTTTGTTAAGGCTGCTGCGGTAGACTTAATGAACTCATTACTAGGTGCGAGGCTCGTAACTAGTATCAGTTGTTGGGGAAAACAACTTATAATTTCGAAGGATCAGATAACCTGAGGGTTTTTACAATTTAGTTGTCGTCAACTATATTTAACCAAGTGTAATTAACGCTCTCTGACAGCATTATTTGTGTAATAACAGATTATAAGATGTATTAATGATTTTGGGAGTATGTCTCTGTTGTAAATTCAGATTTCTAGTTAATTTGTAATAAATCACTATTTATTGTTATTACTCGTGAGTTTGGTTGCTCGGGAAACCGAGCTGGTGGCAGCGACAAAAACTACCATAGGAATTTTGGTATGTATGTGGATCCCGCTTCTACCAAAGAAATAATAACACATCAGGGTTTGAGGTGTGATGTTACAGTTATTAATAAGGTAAAATTAATTAATTATGAACATATTCCAAAGTTGAACGATTTCTTTAAGGATAATTCACAGGGTTGAGTCAAGTGCGAGATGATCGTGATTCTTTTGATTCTCATTCCATAGAGAATAAGTCATGTGAATTTTTAGATGAAATTGATTCAGTTCAAGACTTCGAGACAAATTATTATGATATTGAAGATTTAAATGTAGCCATAACAGCTCAGACGTTTTTAGTAGTGATGATAAATATAAGAAGTCTTAATACAAATATGTCATCCTTGGAGATACTATTATCAAAGTTGAAGAAATAACCTGATATGATTATTTGTACGGAATGCTGGCATTTGCATTACCATCCTTTTCACAAACTGAATGGATATAAATTCTATAATGATAGTCATGTCAAAAGAGCTGATAGTGTAGTATTTTATATGAAAGAACAAATCATCCACGAAGTTAAGGTTGAAAATATTAGTTAAACAACAATAATGTCTGCATTGCTTAAACTTGATTACAAGGACATAACAATAAGTGTTTTGATCACGATGAATGGCTTTTTGTTGACAATGCATTAAAATTTTAAAATGATAATCAACATATTAGAAATCACTGGATTGCTAGTGATTTCAATATTAATTTCGTGGATGAGGAAAATTGTTCTGAGAACTTTTGAAATAACTTGTTACATATGGGATATGTGCAAATGTTTAAAGGCATTACAAGACCCAATGATAATAATGGATCTTGCATCGACAATATATTTATTAAAAATAATACTAAAGTAAAATTTAAACCAATGAAATTGGTTAAAAAATTTATTGATCATTATCCCCTGTTTATTGGTAATGATTCTTGTAATGTTAATTTCTATTCCAAGAAAAAGCCCAATACCTATTTAAGCGTTAAAAGACTAAATTAAGTCAGCACATAGATTGGTCTATTATTTTGAGTGATAAGGATCCTGAGAAGGGGCTCAGCAAATTAATTACTCTAATTCGGGGTTGTATTAAGGACTCGACAATTAGATGTAGGAAGAGAAAAGATGCCCCAAGAAAATCTTGCATAACTACAGGTACTATCGTTTCTGTTAATTATAGACACATACTTTATGATATTTGGCAACTGGATAAGGACAATGAACAATTAGACAATCAATACAAACACTACAGTAAAGTACTTAATAAAGTAATGTCAAACACGTTACATTTATTTTAGAAGTTTTGTTAACTCGTAGTTATTAGACAGACATGACTAGACAAAATGAAATTGAAATAATTAAAAATAAGCATTTGTTAGTAAATTGAAACCCATTTTAACTTACCATACATATTCGGCCAACACAGGACCACGATGACGAGTGTTAGTAAGACCCAGTTCTGTGTGAGTTAACTCACACAAACACGTCGCGATTTTTTCGGAGGAACAGCGTCTAGATAGAATCCAGATCGCTGTATCAGAGTACCGCAACTGCGGTTGTTAAGGCGTGGAGGATTAACTTTTCGTACACCACAGCTGTATGAACTGGGACATAGAAATATACTTTTTTTTTGGCCCCACCGGGAATAGACCCCGGGATGACTCGGTGATGAGCGAGCACGCTAACACCGTATCCACGGAGGGATCTCTCTCTCATTATATATATATTGTGGAAGCAATGGTGCTGTAGGTAGCTGTTTACCGCGATATTGCATTATTTTCGGTCAAGTTACATGACTTTTGACTCTAGATGGGCGGGGAGGGAGCGTGGTGTTGTGCACCGGACGCTGTTTGCTGCTTGATGCTCGCGTGCTGGGAGCGAAGGCTTCGCCGTCGTGGGACGTCGGTCAGCGCGGAGTCGAGACCCCGCGGAGACCTCTCCCAGCCGGAGGCGGCGGCGGCGGCGGCAGTGGGGGCGGGAGCCCACTACGGCCGTGACCCCGCTCCCACCACCCCTTCCACTCCGATACCACCGCTTCTTCACTCTCACGACGACTTCACCTGTCCAAGATGCTTCTAAATCACCTACTTGCACCATGGTGACTCTGGGTTACACCCTCCCTCATCCTAGCTGGGTACCAGACCTTCGGATAGAAGTGAATTTTCTGTACAGGTCCTCTGGGGGCGAAGTCCACTACAAGAATAAATCTCAAATTTAGAGTAATTTTAGTTAAGTAAATAATGCAAGACTTACACCTTTTCCGGTCGAATACTTTTTATTTTGTGATAAAACTCGCAACATTTCGGCTTCGTTTTAAGTCTTCGGCAAGTGTTTCAAATAATAACAAATTATAACAAGAAACGTAACGACAGAACACTTGAACATGATTTTAAACAAAAATATAAACACAAAATATGTTTTCAAAACAGGAGAAGCTATACAAACATTATAATTTTGTATTGTATAAACTAGATAGTTTTTCAGTGTCTGTGCCTAAATTCGAACTTCCGTGTGTAGCTTTTCTAAATATCACTTCTGATATTCAATGTTTGTAATAATTAACTTCTTAGTCCAAAATTAAGGTATTTTCTCAATCCATCAAGTAATCATTATTTATGTAATGTAAGGTAGTTACATTTTTGTTCAACTGAATTTGAATTTCATTTAGAGTTATTTTGATAATTACGATTTATAAACAACATTTTCCCAATAATCTATAGTTTATAATAATATATAATTGTGAAAGAGCTTCTTCGTGTTTTATTAAATACAAATTTGTTGGTATTCTAGTAATATATTAACATGTATTAACTATTTTTATTCATATCTTAGGATTGTGCTGAAACAAATCCGCCTCTGCCTTAGGGCCCTTGATCGGAATTGATGGGATGGTCCCTTGCTTGCTTCCGGAGAGTAAATTAGTTTATTGTCTTCCACGGGGTCATACGCAGTTTGTACTGTTTTTTGACAATAAATTTATTTATTATTACTATTAATAGTAATCATTCTGGAAAATGCAGAGACCTACATGTTATTTAACAGAACAATATTGGTGGAACATAATAGACCTGATTTCGTGTTCTATACGAAAAAAGACCGGGTTACTTTCACAATAGATATATCCATACCTAACACCAATGGTATGCTGACAAAGGCTGAGGAGAAAGTGAACAAGGACAGAGTTGACATAACCTCAATCATTATCTCAGCAATTGGCATTATCCCCACAGACCTGTTCAGAAATCTAGAAAAATTGAACCTTCCTCGACACGTTTTCCTACCTGTGCAAAAAAGCTGTCGTCCTTGAAACGTGAAGAACTGACCGGCAGTTCTTATACTAAATTACATCAAAACAGGGAGTGCTCGGCATGTCCCGTACACCTTCTTATCGAGCCTTGAGCTGACAATTGATAAACAACAATAATAATTATAATAACATAATTTTCATATAAATATTTTAATAAATTATGAAGAATTTTGATAACGATTTAAAAAATAAAATTTCATAAAAGTTTAAAAAAACTATTTATTTTTGAAAATGAATTCCTTTTTTTCATAAAGGACAATGTATTTGATACAACTATGAAACACTTCATATATTTAAATGTCCGATAAGGTGTGTTTCAAAAACTATAATCGATAAAAGCACGTACTTTGCATCCACTTAAAACAAATTTTTGACTTTTAAAATATTTAATTGTCTCTTGACAGAAGTACACGTATTTGCAACTAAATAAGGTACAATTCGAAAGAGTGTATTGTCAAGCAGAATACAATTTTATGCGGAAATTAAGTGTTCACGCTCACATGTAGACTTAAATTCTGCCAAAAATTTCATAATTATTCTAAAGAAATTAGTTAGTAAATCGTGAAACCACCATTCTATAAAAATTCAACTGGACTTATGTCACTCTCACTATCAACAAGTTTCCGTTTAATGCCTTAAACGAGATTCTGTGCAGTTCAGAAATGCGTGTTCCACCAACTACATCAATCACGATTAACGAGAAAATCCATCAAGAAAGAACTGTTGTACAATTCGTCTTATCAGGCCTTGGATCAACCGGCCCTCGGATTAACCGGTCTATCACGTGGATAAATTTCTTTCTCGATAACTTTCAGTCACGTGAAAATGGCGACGAGTTGGGAATCGAATCCGGGACCCGTTCAACGTAAGTCAGTTCTACGCATGAAATAAATATACGCATAACCATAACACGTAAGTTCGTGTGAAACCGGTACTTAAGCGCAAACAGCTTAAGTGTGACACCTGGTTCACTTATCTGTGCATGGGGATATGTCTCAGAACATCCAAGGTTCAGATCTGCGTGGAAATGGTGCACGGTTGAGGAAGGTGAACGGGTGGTGTAGTGGTTAACACTCCTGCGATCAAAGCTTGAATCCCGGGTTCTATTCCTGGCTCAATTCATATATATATATATATCTTCTCCAAGTGTTGGGTACACGGAAGGAACATATGCATTTTTTTTCTTCTGTCCTTTATAGCGTATAATTGCTGACCGGTAGTGACTCAAAAATTGATTGTTTGGCTGGCCTTTGCTGGAGAGTAAAATGGGAAGATGCGACGTTACATGTTCTGTGTGATTGTCGTGACAGACGCGAGGAGAGTGGATAGAGTTTCCTAGTTTCATTCCCCTCTTGCTTTCGAGTCCATGAATCAAAACGTTCACACGCCTATTTTCCTATGAATCACTTTTTCTCGTGTTCGTATATGTATGTATCGATTTCTCTCGGAAACTGGTCTAACGAGTAACCTGTCACGGTCTCGGTTAGTAAAGGGTTCTACTGTACATTTATAAAATGATTTATCTGAACAGCACTGATAATTGACTTTTCCCTCGGCATGTGCGTGTCTGAAATGATGGAAGTCGAGTATCCAGTGCATGGGAATATGGTCTACCAAAAGCCAGGGACCCCTAAGCGCCACTCACTGTCCTCTCCACCTTCTCCCAGGAAAGCACACCGCTTTGACCTCACGGATTCCGGAAAGGGGACAATGAGTTGAGAAACATACAGCAGTAATGCGTTGGAATTGAAGACGTAAAGTACAGGGTGTTACAAACCTATCTAATATATTTTTTTGTTATTGTAGTATTTGTGAATGGAATTGTATCGTGCTATTGAAGCTTGTCTACATAGAGCGATTCGATGTAGGAGGTGGGTGGTAGAGCTCTTGTTAGTAAGGTGGGACGCTTAGCTGGGTTCACCAACAACTTGACCCACGTGGAGGGGATAGCAGGAGTCGTTAGTAATAGTGAGAGTTATTGGATAATACTGAGAGGTGGATTGAGGCTCGAGAGATCGTTTTTTCAGTAGCCAGAGCTATATGAACCGGGACGTTAATGTGGAAAGGTAAAAAAAATAAAAAAAAATAATAATAATTTCCGGCCCCACCGGGAATTGAACCCGGGATAACTTGATTATTAATAATGCTTCCACCTGAGCCACAGGGAGGCGACAGTAGTATTGCAGTGAAACTGGAGATGGAAACTACACGGTACTACAAACTCATCCAATATATTTCGTCACATTTGCTTTATATCAATTGTAAGGCAAAAAATAATATATAGAAATCTTTTAATGTTTTAAATTGCGGTGAACCACGCGGTGATTAATATGTTATTTGGCGGCGTAGTTCTCCGCAATTTAAAAGATTTCTGTACGTTTGTGGGTACCTCTTATGAAGATACTAATCTCCATGAGATCACTTCAGAGGTCTAAGGGTCTCGCGAGTTGAGTGTCACCGGGGTAGACTGGGCAGCTGTGGCGCGGTTGGTAGCGCTCCAATGAGCTAAGCTGAAAGTGCCGAGATCGAATCTCCGTCCCATTTTCATTCAACGCGATTATAGTTAAAAATCGGTTTACAAGTAAAATTAGTTGTCATCAAATGAAAATCATATGTTTTTTAACGTCTACGAACCAAACTATTGCGATGACGTTAGCAGTCAGTCATGAGAATCTTGTCCATCCCTACGACACTGAGGAAATAAAAAAAAACGCTAACGTTTCGTTCCATTTCTAGGATGACTACTCAAATGTTTCAGAAACGTCAGCATTTAATATCTCAACGTGGCATTACTAGGACCGAAATTCCTAGGCGAAATGTTGGTAAACGGGATCTCTGGAATTCTACAGTGTTCGAATCGCAACTGGTCAAGAGCACTCCTTTACACGCCTTTATCAGTTAATTAAAAATGGATGAGATACAGCCTAAAAATATTTCTTTTATTATCGAACACGAACAAGTGTTATAACTTCAGTCAAGATCCATAGCATTCACGTTATACGCGCTTCATTTCCAACCCAACTATAATCTTATTAGATTTATGTATCTTCAAATCGACTGTGCGTTGTTCTAGCAAAGGGATACAGAGGGGATGCGGAGATAAAGTTTGCAACCCTGCTAAGATTAAGTATAGGTAAGAAATATGAAATAATAAAAAAAGAGTTGTTTTCATTTAAGTAAAACGATCAAAATGAGATTTCACTACGCACATTTGAATACACGCGAACTAATTAATTAATTGACTAATTACTTAAATGTAGAAATATTTAATAAAATATGATAAACCTCATTCACTACAATTAATGACTTTCATTACATTGTAAAAGAAATAAGAACAACACTTTTGATCATAGATTTGATGGTGCACAGTTTAGTGATAAGTACAGAGTGGGCAAAAGGGAACTGGCCGGGAAAAGAATAATGTAATTCTGACATGGAATTTAACCTTGTTAATGAACAGGGGAACTATTCGTTATAGAAATTGTTGGAAATGACCACTGGTGACGTCGGTACAACAGCACACACCACCTTCAGAACCTTGTCACGAGTGCATGAGGTTTTTAGTGAGAAGAAGACAGTCAGCAGAGGCAATAAAATCTCTTGGCCACTCCGATAGCATGATCTCACTTCCTGTGGAACATATTGATGGAGGTCGGATGTACTCAAATAATCCTCACATTCTGGAAGAGCTCTGGTAGAGCTGTTACGCGTAAATCGAGCACAGCGCTGCATTGAAGCAAACAGCGGCCATTTTCTCCTGTTCATTAACAAGGGTCAATTTCGTGTTAGTCATGAATATTTTCCTGGTCAGTTTTATTTCACCCACCTTGTGTTATTTCGTTGGAGAAAAGAGATCGACGATACGGGAATCGATCAAACCTCGCACATTAATTACCATATTCTCGTCTCCTAACATATTCATAAAGAAGTATTTGAAACAACCCAGTAATAATATTTTTATTTCAACATAACGTTTCAACTGCTTATTTCTGTTATCAAGTGAATGCACATAAATAAATTCCTCAACCACGTAAATAGTTTTGTACATCACAGACAAATTCCTTAAAAAAAAAAAATATTCCCATGACATACATCACTACACTTTCATTCTTTTGAAGAAACATTTATCCACCGTATTATCCCATCCTTGGATAATCTTCCGGGATAGAGGAGAATATCCAACGCTTACACCGTTGCTATGTTACGACCTTGCGGACAACTTCCGGCGATCCAGCTCTATTCTCTGTGGATTTCCGGACGTGTCATTACCCATGCGACAGTCTAATGCTAGGCGATTACATTTGTGCGTAAGATGGTGAGAGGGAATGACTCATAAGAAAAATTCACACAAATGAAAATTTTCCCTTACGTAACGTTCCCGTCTATTGCTACACACTTTGTTTTCCCGTCATTGCTCACGTAAATACTGAACATGTGTTTGGAACTTAGGGATTGATAAAGATGTTCTGGTACATGTTGAATAATGATGCCAATAACAATTATTCGACTCGGACCTAGAGATGGCATAATATGGGGAAAGGGGGACAGTGTCATTAATACTATTATTATTGGTCATACTTAGCTCTTACGGTTTTGACTGTCATACAACGCTGCACTGTCCGTCTCCTGTCCCTCGTCTTTTCTAAGACAATATTTCCGTCAACACCACTAAGTAAAGAAGCTTCTGGAGAGGACGGTGACGTCTTTCAACGAATTTCACTGTCATGGGTGGGTGTCCCCATCCTGGCCCGGGTTTTGCTCCGGTTTTCCCATCCTGGCCCGGGTTTTCCTCCGGTTTTCCCATCCTGGCCCGGGGTTTCCTCCGGTTTTCCTTCGAGTAGAGGCGGATTTCTTATACAGGTTCTCTAGACTTTGTCTAGGGGCGTGTTTATTGTAACAATAAATCGTGAATTTAGTGTTAATTCAATTCTTATGATTTTTAAACACTATTCTCAGAATAATCTATAGTTTGATAATAATTTGAACATGTAAAATAAATTTTTTGTGTTAAATTACAAACATATTGACATTCTATTAGTATTATAACTCGCAGCTAACTTTTTATCTTATCTAGGAATTTTTGCTGAATTTATTTGAAACCGCTTCTGCTTTACGACCCTTGATCGGAATTGATGGGATGGTCCCTTGCCTGCTTCCGGAGAGTAAATTTGTTTGTTCTCCGCGTGGTCACGAACAGTTTGTGACTATTTTTTTTATATAATGAATTATTTTTTTCAGAATTGATATTATTCACTTCTAGAATCATAATTTAATTGAAGTATTTCAAAAATAATACACATCAAATTGAATTTCCATACTGACATAGACAGGTTATCCAAAATTGTTTATTTCGATTTTCTACTTTGATGGGT
The DNA here is from genome assembly GCA_002313205.1 of Laupala kohalensis. Taxonomy (NCBI): domain Eukaryota; kingdom Metazoa; phylum Arthropoda; class Insecta; order Orthoptera; family Trigonidiidae; genus Laupala; species Laupala kohalensis. Next base: position 571,558 of record NNCF01129542.1, read on the forward strand.
ATTGTTTGTATGGACTTGTTTTATTTGTATATGTCGTTTGCTCATTGTTCCTTTTGTTACTATGACTTTGTCATGTGTTAATTAACACATTTGTTTATATACTCCATTCAACGGCTGTAACCAACTGTTGAATCGTTGTGATATTCAATAAAAATTGTTTACTTTCAAGGTCGAAATGAATATTTGAATAAAATTATTTTTTCATTTACTTTTGGTAGGAAAAAAATAGTGAACGGTTAAGAGGGCCAGACAAGAAAATATACAATTAAAGTAAATAATTTAATATTTTTCTTTAGACAAAATCGTTACGTACATTGTTTATTTTATAACTTCACATCGTTTTGACCCAGTATTACAAAATTATTAATGATGTCCCACGAAAATATAAATTGATATACCCATAAATGCTCATTAATTGCTAATTTCAGAGTAAAGAATACGGTAAGCCCCTTTTGTTGCTCAGGTGTTTGCGTTCTTGCTTATCACCAAGTATTCTCGGATTCAATACCTGATGGGACTAGAAAAAATTTGTAGCTTTTCACAGTAATGTCCCTGTTCATATAAATGTGACTACAGAAAAGTAAACCGTTCTTCGATTATCCACCTTCTGCTAGTATCAATAACTAACTCTTACTAACAGGTCTAACAACCCCCTCCACTAGGGAAAGTTGTTTCCACTCCCTAGAACTGTCTTCCAAGGGATTAATGATATTTTTTAGAGTTGACTGGCTAGTTTTAGTTCGCCGTGTTGGGAACGTTACAAGTTACGATTCGAATTATGTCAAATGATGGTACACAATTCATTCGTACGAGTTCAAAGAAATTTTTAGATTCATCTAAAACTATCTTTCAATGAATACCTTTTTAATTTCAAATGAAATCACTACAAGTGACCTCTGTGGTGTCTCACGCGGTAGCGTTCTTGCTTCTCACCAAGTTATCCCGGGTTCAATTCCGGGTGGGCCCAGAAAAATATGAAGCTTTTCACAAGTCCCAGTTCATATAGGTGTGACTACTGAAAAGCGAACCCTAGTATCTCCTCCTAGTATCAATAACTCTTACTATTACTAACTACTTCTACTAACCCCTCCTATTGGTCAAGTTGTTGGTAAACCCAGCTAAATGGCCCACCGATTAACAATGACCTACCACCCAACCCCTACCTCCTATCGTTCCATGTAGATAAGCTTCAATAGCATGCTACGTTTCCCATTTACAAATACTACGATAAAAAACAATAGGGTAAGACGGAACTGGTTCAGTTGCACGCTGCCAGAGAGAAATCAACAATCCCAAAATCCCTCGTGGCAAACACATGAAGGGGCGAAAGACAAAAGTGTCCGTTAATGACTAACATCTTACGGTTTTACTCTCTGACGTAAACTTCTCCTCTCCTTTAAGCATTGAAATAAAACGACGCAATGAAAGCGCACAAGACATAACTAGGAATATGCAAATTGCGTGTAATTATTACAGTTAACAATGGCCACTTCTTTTGTAGTGACTACTTTTACAATGTGTTAATGAAGACAATTAAGATTTTTTTTACTTCTTTTTGTTACGGTCTCACATAAAGAGTAGTTCGCAAGTTATAATTGCAGAAGTTGTTTTAGATGAAAAATATCTACGATCTACTCTACTGAAAGTGCGAAGATGGAACGTAAATGAAAACACAACGAGGTTATGTGAGAAAAGTCGAGAGAGCTTTCCGAACTAATCTGTTTAGAATCGAGACACAAAAGGGAATTTGAGAACGAAAAAAGAATAAAAGCAAAATTGTTAAAGATGCATCAATGAAAACGAGGTAAATACCACAAATAGATGGAAATGGAGGATTGAGAATTAAATTATAGAGAAAATGATATGCAGGAGAGCGTTGTGAAGAAGGAGTGTAAAGTTGAAGTTTTTGAGGAGCGAGAAAAAGAAAGTACGAAAATGAACATAGATAATAAAAAGCGGAGTAAAGTATAATAAAAATCAAAGAAGGTGTATCCCAAGTTAAAGGAAAGGCTCCTGTACATTAAAACACGCGAATATATAAGTGCAATTTCTTTGGCAAAGAAAAATTATAAATAGATTTGTAATTAATTGTTCGTATATCTATGTTTTAATTCATGTCAAATATATTTTTAATTTTAATTAATACTCAAATAACAATTTTAAATATCTGGTATATGGAATGTCTTCAAACTTTCCGATCACGACATTTTGTCGGAAATATCAGCCTTAGGTGTCCGAAACATTGTTTTGAGATTGCAACTGTCTATCTGACTGTCGGTCGGTCCGTCCGTCCGTCTTTGCGGATATTTGTTCTATACGAATGTGTCTATTTCACATTGTGCATATTTGGAATATTATCAGAGGTAGATTTACAAGTTGCTAGGCAGTAGTAAATATAGCGCTGTTTTTTGAGAAAATTTTATATACATAAATTATCGTTATTTATTTATTATAAAACATTTTTATACCTTTTTATTGTTCATTTTTCTTAATAATGCGTATTTTTATTATATTTATAAGGTACAAAGTGGTGTAAAATGTTTAATTTGAACTTTTAAAAAATATTAAATTAAAAAAATAATATTGATTGATCAGGCTCATATTATTTTTTAAAGAAATGCTGCTATTTTATATATCTCTTTTTCTGGTGCCCCCATAATCTTGCGCCCCTAGCCAATTACCAGTATTGTCTAGGCTTAAATCCTCCTCTGACTATTATGTAACATGAAATTTTATCATGAGAATACAATAAATACTTGATATGAAGGTTATAGTGCACTTCAAAACGTCACCAAAATTGTTCCTATTAGCGAATTTCATTTGCACAAAAAGTTTGTTTTGCAAGTATTACATTTGCATAAGAGGAATTTCGCATGAAATTTTGGATTAGATTGTGTAAAATAGTTTATGTATTCCACTATTATTCACTGTTTCAAGAACCTTGAAAATCATTTATCAAGGTAAATATACCAAACAGGGGGAGAATACTGGTATGGAAAAATGAAACGAAAAATATAATTATAAAATTGATATAAGAATCGAAAACTTACACCATACGTAATTACGTGGCGCTGCACTGAAAGTCTCTAAACAATAGATTCGCATTTACGTAACACTGTTTTCCGATGTTTTTGAGACAGACACGTAATATGATTCTGTACAATAAACAAGATATTATTAAGTTGAAAATTTAAAAAATTTAATAATGGACATAAAAGGTAATATTAAATTGAATCTCTTCAAAGTCGCGGTTAAAAGCTAGCTACTGCATCAGTCAATAAACTAATTTATGGATTGTGATTAAAGTTAAATTCGTCTTGTAAATCACGTCATAGTACTTTCAAAACGACTGACAACAATTTTAAAAGTATTTTCACCGCATGTTTGTATTGTGTCGTACAATACATGAAGATTTCGTTGTATCTGTACTCAACCTTGGCACGGTTGTTTACATTAATTCTGTAACCCCATCCCGGTCAGGATTTTTCTCTGGTTTTCCTTCGGGTAGAGGCGCATTTTTTTGTACGGGTTCTGTAGGCTCTTGCTTGGGGGCGACATCTATTGAAATGATAAATCTCGCGCTTATTGTTATTTAATAGTTCCGATTTATAAACAATACTTTCCGAATTATCGATAGTTTATAATAATAAGTGCTTGTGAAAAACTTTGATGTTTTATTAAATACACATTTGTTGGTATTATGTTAATATTATAACACGTACCGAACTATATATATTCTTATCTTAGAAGTGTTCAAAAATGTTGAATCCGCCTCTGCCTTAGGGTCCTTGATCGGAATTGATGGGATGATCCCTTGCTTCTTTCCGAAGAATAGTTAATCTTCCGTAGGATCATACGCAGTTTGTAACTGCTTTTTTGACTGTAAATTTATATATTATTTACAACAGTTTTGTACCACTAGTTGGTCATTGTTATTGCGTATTTGCGTGAAACGAAAGGAGTCCCACTGCAACAACATGAAGAGAAATAAATGACAGATGAATTTTGAAACAAAATGAAGACGCTTCTCTTAATTAAACAAAGGAACAAAATAAAAGAAACACTACGCTGAAGGAAATTACGATAGACAAGCTTTTTTAATAGCAAGACAGCGATCCATGTGGCCGGGTGGTCCTTGTGTTTCGAAGCGCGAGTTTCTCCTTTGGGTGGACTCACGACCTGCGAAACGGTCGCGCAACCTTTGGCAGCGGACGTGACCACTCAGATACATCTCTGCAGGGTGACACCCACATTCCCGACACACTAGCCTTTGCATCCGTATCATAACCATCTCTCTCGGGAGTATTCGAGAAAATTATCGTGGTCGTCAGATTTTAAAAATTGGGTGTTACACACACGATTTTTCTCCAGTTTTCTTTAGGATTAAAAGCGGACGTTTTATACAGATTTCCTAGACTCATACGTATTGAAATATTAAATCTCGAATTAGAGTTATTTTATTAGCTACTAGTATGATAATCCATAGTTTCTTATAACACGTACCGAACTATTTTTTATTCTTTTCTTAGGAGTTTGCTGAAATGTTAAATCCGCCTCTATCTTAGGGCCTTTGATCGGAATTGATGGGATGGTCCCTTGCTTGCTTCCGGAGAGTAAATTAGTTTATTTTCTTTCACGTGGTCATAAGCAGTTTGTAACTACTTGCTTGACAATAAATTTATTATGAATATTGCAAAAACCTTTCTAGTAAAATACCGTTAAAGGATTATATTTCCACTTTCACTACAGAAAATTTAAATCAATAAATCCAAAATTTTTAAAATAAATTTTCCGAAATGTAATTTGAGTTTCATATGGAATTCCCTTTATATTAATGTTTTCAAAGAATTCAGAATGTGTTTATCGAAAACAAGTGCATACTACGCTAAATATGAAAGATGAATGATTCGTTGAGAAAGATGATTGATTCGCGTATATATATCGCCGCTCACATATGGACCAACAAATGGCATGCAAACTACATTTTTCGGTACCAGAGATTCCAAAAACGAATATTACCGTGATTACAATATTTCATATTTAGTGTGTAAATGAGAAATTAAAATAGAGTGTTACTAATACGATTTTTTGATTTCACTTGTAATGTTACAATACTTTCAAAATGTTATTCGATAGTGAAAAAAAAAAATTTTTTTTTCAAAAAAGTATTTTAATAATATTAAATTTAATTTAAAGAAAAAAAATGAGTTTTGGGGTCTGACGGACTGTTCTTCACCTAGTCCTGCATACACAAGTATACTGAAATTAACGCATGAACTATGTTCTACATGAAGTTTCATTCGCGGATAGATAACAGGTAAGGATGACCCATTAGGTAGCTGACTATTCGCGTCTACTTCGTTTCCAATCATACGAGTAACATACAAGGAAAGTATAAAAAACAGTAAAAAAAAAAGAAATTTCGGCAAATCTTTTTATCTTTAAAACTGACTCTGACCTAAATTATAGTTTTTCTAGGATTAACCTTAATTATTTCCAATCTAAATTACTCTAACTTAGAATACCAAGTTTTAGAATTTCACTTTGATGTATGTACTTGTGTGTGCGTAATTGAATTTATAACCTGGAAAATTCATCAGCAAAGCTTTAAGTCGCAACCAAACTCGAGACTGAATTTAGTTTAATTTGGAATAGAACGCTATTCCTATCCCCCTTATTTCCTTTACACAATTTCAACAAAAAACAAGCATAGGCTAATTATCTTCGAAGCCTCAAAAATATTTCCATACCATCTGTATTTGAAGAAAGTTCAGAACAGAGGAGAACTATAGATATCAGAAACACCTACAGATAAAGTGCAAAAATTTTCTAATAAATAAACGGCGCTTTTTAATCGTGAAAATCAATTAAAATGAAATTATAGAAATATTTAAATAACACAATTCTATTTCAACATTCACATAACAGTTGTCGTGACTGTAATACCTCAATATTACCAAAAAAACGTTATGCGGAGGTATTCGACTGAATGCTCAAGGAGTGGTGACAGAATAAGTCTTATGAAATTTGATTTACGTAACATAAGTAATGCTTATGTAAGGGTTGTTGAGTTAATTAATTCCATAAAGAATATTTTCAATCCAGAGCAAATTACAATTTCCTAATTTTAGATGAAAAAACAATAACTAAGGTGCCAAAAAATAAGTCACAATATTTCAAGAATAAAACCATGAAAATATAAAAATTGCTGAGGATTTGAACTCCTAACGTTGCTCAAACACGAACTGGTTCGTGAATGTGGATTCACAATATAATTAAGATCAATGACTAAAAATCAATAAGAAAAAATTAATATATACATGTGTATACAAAACACACTGAACATAAATTGATACTGAAGAGCAGAAAAATCTACTCAATAAATGATTCTAGATCTGTCAGTACGAATAGTGTCGAACTTTCTGAAGAGTTCCAAAGTATTATTTTGAAATAACCAAATACATATTTTTTTACCAGATGTTTCACCTGATACAAACGAGAAATTTACGTTAATTATATGTAATGTTTGTTATTAAGATGTAATTAAGTTGCGAACAAAAGGAATAATAAAGTTAAACAAGATGACTTCGCCAATACACTGCATAAAAGAACATGACCTTACCTCGTGAACCATGGCATTCCTTGTCGAGAATCTAGCGAACGGAAGACTACGCCGATATTCACTGACCATCTCCAAGATTGTTTGAAACTCCGGTCAGACCCAAAACACTCGAAACTATCTTCAAATGAACAGTCTAAATACACTCGCTCAGATGCATATTTGACACAATAAATATAAGCAAAGAACAAAAATCTGCTGACCTAAGAGAGTGTTGAGCACCGACTGACACAAAACGCGGGAGTTTTATGTCAGGAACTTGCAGAGAGTTTACATATTTTCTTGCGGAGCTCGTGGTTACTATTGAACGGTTTAGGTAAAGTGAACGGTTTAGCAATTTTCAATTACAAAATAAGAAGAAAAATAATGCACCATTTTTTAACTTAGGTTAATGATTATGTCGTCTATAACATATCTGGGAAAAATATTTACTTCAAAAATTATTGAGCATAATATTTTTAAAAAAAATCTAAAAATAGGAAAGCGTGCGAAAAAGAAGAAAAATAATTCTTTCATCATCATTCACACGTTGGTCTTCGTATTTATGTAATCTCCGAGAGAAAACAGGATCGTAATTACGATGTAGTCATTAATCATAAATTGTTTCTATGTACGTTCAGTTTATTCTATTCAATAGTTATTATTGTTTTATCTTTGTATAACAGTTTATATGCCGGTTTGCAATAGAAGGAAAATAGAGTAAACTGAAGTTAATCAGTGAGAAAATTTTATTTCAGTGGTAGGTGAAGTTGATCAATTTGAATAAATTTTTAATGAATAAGTGCCACGCTTATTTTATTTAAGAGATTCGCGAACAGTAAAAAAAAATTCACATATACCATTATCAATTTCTCTTGCAAGATCAGTAGCGGATCCGGAACTAAAGAGTCAGAATTCTTTTGGGAGTACGAGTAATACGTTTACGTATTTGCATGCTTGTAAGTACATATTCATGAACGAAAAAAAAATGTTAATTGAGGCGTGTTAAAAATATTTAAAATATTTATTTTATAGTTCTGTCCTAAGATTTTGTTTTTGAAGTTATCCGACAGCTGTTAAAACGAGTTTTTCCGTGACTATTTCACCTCTCATCATTAGGCAATCAATGTTTTATGGGCCACCGGTGGCTGAGGAACTAGCGTGCTCATTGGTCACCCAGACATTACAGATTGAATTGAAGGCGGGGTCAGAAAAAATGTGTTGCTTTTCACTTTAATGTCCCAGTTCATGTGGAGCTGTGACTATTGAAAAGCAAACAATCCTTCTCCTATCCACGTCCTTCTGCTCTTAGTATCTCTAACTCTTACTTCTACTAACCCCTCCACGTGGGTCAAGTTGTTGGTAAACAATAGCCCTACCACCTACCTTCTACATCATATCGCCCCATGTACATAAGCTTCAATAACACGCTACATTTACCATTTACAAACACTACAAATAAATTAAAAAATATTTGTTTTGAAGTATTTTTTCTCATACTATAAGAAAATACACGTGCCTTCAGTGGGGTGAATTCGTTAAAATTTAAAGTTACAAAATGATTTTCATAGACCCTTCTCAATAACATCCTCAAGCACAAATTGCAATTTCACGTTCAAAGGTGATGCGTCGTCTTCCCTAAAGCGCTACCGTTATTTCCCCAATACGTTGGACATTACGAGACTTAGGTCATCTTCTCATAACGTAAAGTTCCCGTTGGGCCTCATTCGTTTTAATGGTTGACCCTCTTGTGGTGGCGAGCTTAGGAAAAAAAAAATATTACGACACTTAAAACGTCCGTGTCTCCAGTATGCCACGGAAATATTTTCTGGTTTATTTTGAGTCACCACAGACCGAATGGTTACATTTGAGTAACGCAACGTTGACTTCAGCAAGAATGCTTTCTTACTTTCCAATTAAACAGAATATACAGAAAGTATTGAAATCTGTCTATAATAAAATTAGAGATCTCATCGTATCTTTTCGACTCAGCTCCAGGAGCTGTCTCTTATACACATCTAGATGTGTATAAGAGACAGATATATACNCGCGAACGAATTAATGCATCGAAACCAAACTTAGAATTGACCTTGATTGCATTGGAAATAGAAACCTATTTCTGGTCAGTTCATTAAGACTTTATTTACACGTCGTGCCACATTCTCGGTTTCTTAAATTTCAAAATTTTGAAAGCATGAATATAAACATTTTTGTTGTATTCCACGTTTAGTATGCTAAACAACGTTTCCGTACGTTGCACCACTTTCGAGATAAAATATAGTTCTTTCGGAGGCCCCTATTTCAGATCAGCCCATGATGCAATTGCAAGGAGTCCAGAAAGGGGATAAGAGATCACAACTGACTTCTTAAACTGCAAGCACTTGTACCCAGTTTCCATGGACCTACGAGTCGGACGCAATTTCCCAGTATAACGTTACCCCCTTTGTATGGAGTGTGACGCAAGTTCACCGGAACAGGCCAGGTGGATTTATGCGTGTGGGCTTCGGAAGTCGAGGTGGGTGGTGCAGCGGTAGCACATCTGCGGCCAAAGAAGTCAGTCCCGGGTTCGAATCCTGGTCCGTCACAATTTTCACCTGTCTGTTGACGCAAAGGAGAAGAACATTCACTTTAAAGAAGCTTTCAAATTACATTTAACAACTCTTACGATCTTAGGCGATGTTTGTGACGTCACTTGTGATTAATTGGAGTCATCTACAAACATCATTCAACTGTCAACATTTTGAATCGATATGTAAAGCTTCTTCGGTTGCGATTGTTTACTATAACGTGACGTCACGAAAGCCGAGAAGAATCAACGCCTCCTGGACTATATAGTGTTGGCGAGTAATCTCAGCTATATAAACTGGATACACAACTCCCATGTTGGAGGTCCTTACGGAGCGTGACGTCTATTATTCAGTAGGTTAGGATATCTGGAGCGTATCTCTGTTTCTCTCTAGCACGTTGAATGAAAATGAGAAAATCTGATCTAGAAGGTCATGGCTTAAGTTGAGAATCGTTTCTATTAATTCAAAACCAATAGTAGATTAGGGAAGGATAACAAGAGGTTACTATACGTTCTCTGCCATGGCGCCCAACGTCACGGTCTTTCTACAGAGCTACAGAGTTTGCTACAGAGCTCACTGATGTTGTCTGACCGTCGTATTCGTGGTCTGTCCAGGAGGCGCCGAATCAGCATGGCAGTGTTCCGCGTCGCGCGTTGCCCTTTCTGTTTCTCTGTCCACGACCCTTAACCTCGAGTTCGGAGTATTTCCGATAAAATAATTAAATTCAATGAAGGAATTTTTGTTTTGTTGGGAATAATTTTTCATATGGGCATTTTGGTAATGGAACTTCTGGCAATTTACTTTCAATCTTTACACCTTCGTTCTATCCGTTTGACTTGTCTATCAGTGGTTTACAGAAGACAAAGGGGCAACGAAGTTGAATGAAGAGATGAGTGTCGATCGATGAGGTAAATGAATGGTAGTGTGTGAATCTGTACGCCACAGATCACAATGTAGTGAAGGAAATATAACTTACATGCTGACATAATACCGAATTTTAACGTATCTTCTTTCTCTAATTCTTATTAGACAAAATGTTCCTCATTTCGTTTGTGGATTGGTTGTAACTGTGAGTAATCTACATACAGTACAACCTCTATTAATTGATGTGGTTGGGACCGAGACCCTGGCCAGTTACCCGTTTAACCGGTTAATCCGAGGTTCCTTTGAAATATATTTTCGTTCAAAAAGAACCTACAATTTCATCAGTTTATCACGAAGAAACAAGCAAATGAGATGTTCATAGTCAAAAATAGACATATGTACGTATTGATTCATAGAAAAATAGACTCGGTAGGAAGAGAGGAATCAAACTTGCGAACTCCTTTCCCCTCCACCACTTTGTTGCTCGGAATAGGTCGGGTACGTTGAGGACCGGTTGATCTGAGACCGGTAAAGGGGTGCTCTACTGTTCTTTAGTTTCATTAATTCCTGCTTTTCACTGATTTATTGACAAGTATAACTTAAACCGGCAACTATGTACAATTTTGACAAAACTCCCAATCTTCCAAACAAATGGAGCAGGAGACTTATTTCGAAAAGCTTTTCAAAGCTCAGAAAATCCACAAAATAGGGAATAT
>NNCF01129542.1:582377-595551 GCA_002313205.1 Laupala kohalensis
TATATATATATATAGAATGATTGTTCTTGTACGACCTTGAAAATTAAGGATTAAAATCTTCCGATTAAAACCCTCAAAAGTGCAAACTCTCAACATGTTACATGCAAGTAATCCAAGATTAAAGAAGAAAAATTAATCATTTTTTAAATTAACTAATTTGCTCTGAATTTTCAAGAGTGTCAGTATTAAATTTATCTTACCTCAAAAATAGATTGATCAGGAAAAAAATTAAAAAAATATACTTGACTTCTTAATTGACGTCAAACTCAAAGTCAAATGAAATTATTTGTTTGTTTTCTAAAAGTGGGAAATTTACGGGGATTTTCAAGGTCTTAAAGGAGATTCATTAATTTTTTCTACTACATCTATTTTCTGAGATTTTAAATGTTTTTTGAAATGACTATCCATCTCTATCTGTTCACGAGATACAAGATTTTGAGACGTATTTGGTCCAAACAGTACACTGTGCGTCGATTTTAAAAAATAGCTTGGATTAAACTGACGTCAAAGAAAAACGAGTTGAAAGAAATCATACGCAGTCGTTTTCTTGTTGGTTTGGAGTAGGACTGAAGCTAAACTTAACTCTTAACTACACTCTCTATTTGTGATGTCATTAGGCAGTTATTGACCCCAAACGAAAACCGTCGGAAAACTATTTTTTTTTAAATTTTCGAGTAATTAAGAAAATTACAGTTTTATTTTTGGAAATCACACTTTCTTTAAAATTAAATAAATATATATTTCGCAAAATTAACGAACTTACATTAAAGGTGTAATATATTTTTTAGGGACTGCTTTATGGTATTAGTTTTAAAAACAAACAAAATCTACATATATAATAATAAAAAAAATTGAGATCCAGTAAATAAAAATGAAGAGAACCATAAAGAAAAAAAATAACAATATCTTACATTTAAAATAATCACAAATGGTATCACTCACTACTTGTAGGATACACTTACATTATAAACAATCACTCAGTATTTATAGGATAACACACTACTGAATCAGCTAAAAGAATATCATTATCTATCTTTATTTGCTGGCATTTATTTTAAATATCGCATATTATTCTAGCAATAACTCATAAATTTTACTGTTTCTAACAACATTTCATTTTCTATGGAATAAATAAAAACAGTTCATATTGACAATACCGTTTATTACTTTGTGGGGTAACTTTCGACCGCAGTGGATACGTCATAATGGAAATAATGATCGTTACTTGACGCGCGATTGCATTTTGTGGAAGCTCAACCTTAAGGAATTATATCCGCGTTGACTGAACTGAAGCTGTCAACTATTCACAAAACGTGGAAATATTTACCAAAGTAGTTCTTTTTATCTAATAATTCATTCTATTGACTTTTACTATTGGATGAGAAAAATTATTTTCTGATTTTAAAACTTGATAAAAAAGAAATTAGATGATCGTTTCATTCTTTCTTCGGCAGGAGACGCATTATCTTCGGTCACGTGATGCGGGTGACATTTCCGTTAGAACAGTGTTTTCCGTAGTTTTTGATAATTTATTCTCGTAAATTCCCTGTAAGGTATGAAAATCTTAACGTCATTGCGTTCCTATATTCATTTGCTATGTTTTAGTGGGTTTTCTTCACTACGTTAAGTCGGTACTTTTGCCAGGATCTCGAAAAAACATAAACCCGCGACAGTTTCTGCACATAAACCCATGCTTGCTTCCGGAGAGTAAATTAGTTTTTTTTTCCCTCCACGTGGTCATACGCAGTTTGTACTGTTTTTTGACAATAAAATTTATTTATTTATTTATTTATTTATTTATTTATTTATTTATTTATTTATTTATTTATTTATTTATTTATTTATTTATTTATTTATTTATTTATTTATTTATTTATTTATTTATTTATTTATTTATTTATTTATTTATTTATTTATTTATTTATTTATTTATTTATTTATTTATTTATTTATTTATTTATTTATTTATTTATTTATTTATTTATTTATTTATTTATTTATTTATTTATTTATTTATTTATTTATTTATTTATTTATTTATTTATTTATTTATTTATTTATTTATTTATAATACAAAATTTTGCGGTGTAAGGGTATGAAATTTCATCGCTACTGGATAGGAAATGGTTCATACTAGCAGTTGAAACGTTTTTTTGGGGGGGTTCTTCGTATGTCTAGTCTCTCTGACGGGCATAATACCTTAACGCAACCGAACAATACCGGGGGGTGGGGGTAATTTGAAATGTACCCCACGAAAATAGTTATGGTTAAAATTTGGTATCAAAAATTGGAGAAAAAATTCCATATCCGGAAAAGGATACATCACTGTTTCATTTAAAGTACAGATTTCTCATAGAGCTACGAAACTGATCGGTATAATGAGGTTCAAAAAAAAAAGACAAAGATAAAGAAATGAATAGAAGGTAGGACCAGTCCGTTGTAAATCATTGAAGAAAAGTTAATGGAAAAGCGCTTCCGCTATTGCACGCAACGTGTCAAATACGTGACCCGAAATCTGTGGAGGTCCACTTCAATACAAAGTCGTGAACTCTGAGCCGAGAAGTAACCCGTTACCTGAATCTCGCCTTGGAGTTCGGTGTTCGATGATTAGGAAGGTATGAGGAGGGTGCAACCATTTAACTGAAATATTCAACAATTTCTTCGAATTTCCTATTCTCTGTTTTATAGGTCTTATTAAATATTCGTATGATTTACGTTTCACTATTAGTATCGGATATTTATTTATTGATGCTTAAACGAGCATTAATGCTCTTTTGTACCTAAAATTTATATAAAGAGTATGTAGATAATCCAATTACACTCATATTCAATACAAAACAAAACTAACTATATAAAAAATATTTTAAACAATATCAAATATAGTTAAGAAAAACAGTATAATATTTAATTAATAAGTTCATAACAGTATAATGTCCATTATAATATTATTGGAAAAGTCCGAAATGGCATGTTCGACGTTCAAGAACAAAACAAATCACGTTCATCATATTTTCTGACCTCATATTTCATGACGCATTGTCATGAAATGTTCACGTATGCCCTAAAATAATGATCAGTGTTTTTCATATATTTCACCTCTTCACAGCTACAGATGAACACTTTCATGAGAAATTTTAAAATATGTTTTTTTGAGAAGGATGTTTTGCCACGGTGATAAAGTGAGAACCAATTCTTACATTGAAGCAATTTTATGTATTTAACTACGCCGACGTTTCGGCTACGAACGTAATCTTCCTCAGGGTTTGGTTATTTTTAACCAGCACTATTTGTCACCTAGCACCCCACGTGCGATGCGTCCATCTTGCACCAACGAAACACGACGACGTATCACTTCGAAATCAACACGTAGGCATAGGTAAAATATAATATTGCCCAAATGAAAGAATTTCTTTTCAATTAAAACATTTTATAATCTTTGCTTTCGTCTTCCTGTGAACGCCCACCACCCAGACAAATATATTATTTTAATGTCCAAGTGATGGATGTACATACACGTGTGTATACATACATACATACAACTGAAAATGTGCGTATTTTATTCATAAGGTTATAAGTATTAGCATTATAAGTAAAGTTTCAAGGGGCCCTAACATCACTTCCTGAAATTTGTATCTTAAATCATCCTGGCCCGGGATTTTCTCCGGTTTTTATCTTTGGGTAGAGGCGGATTTCTTATACAGGTTCCCTTGGTTTTGTCTAGGGGCGTGTTTATTGTAACAATACATCGTGAATTTAGTGTTATTTCAGTTCTGATGATTTTAAACACCATACTCAGAATAATCGATAGTTCGATAATAATTTGTACATGTAAATTTTTTGCGTTAAATTACAAACATTTGGGCATTCTATTAGTATTATAATTTGCAGCTAACTTTTTATCTTACATAGGAATTTTTGCTGAAATTTATGAATCCGCCTCTGCCTTAGGGCCCTTGATCTGAATTGATAAGATGGTCCCTTGCTTGCTTCCGGAGAGTAAATTAGTTTATTGTCCTCCACGTGATCATACGCAGTTTGTACTGTTTTCTTGACAATAAATTTATTATTATTATTATTATTATAGTAAATAAGATATTTGTAAAAATAAAACAGTTGCAAACTGATTACGAACACATGAAGGATAATAAACTAATTTATTCCTCGGAAGAAAAATACCATCGCATCAATTTCGATCAAAGAGCCTAAAGACATTGGATAATCTAACATCTCTGCATACCAAATCAACATCACGACATGTGCCCATCTGTGATTTGCTGTACCCTAATTATTCTAGTTTTCAACTGTCCTGTATTATTTATTGTCATTTGTTGCCTCTGTTCTTGTATGATTATCTGGTCATGATATTTCAGAATACAAGACAGTTTGGCGGTATCTTTCATCCTATAGAAAGAAAAACAAAGGTGCATTTTACAAATAATTCGAAAACTTATTTGTCTCGTAACAGCAATACTTTAAATGTCTCAACAACAACAACATAGTGTTTAATCGCACTATTGTTTTAGTCCTATATTATTCTTGATTAATTCATTTCTGTATGTTTATCCCCAACTGTATAACCCCGGTTTGATAACTGATTATTAACGAAACATAAATATCAGCAATATTGACGTGAATTACGACATTATTCGTCTAAAAATATTTCATTTAAAAAAATTTAATTGTTCGATTGTAAATGACCATAAAAAACCTTAAAATTTTACATAATTTAGATCTAACTCTAATGGTTTTAGAACAGTTCAAAAATCGTGATGACTTTCGATTAGGTGCAAATGGCAATCGAACCAGGAGCCTCCTACTTTAATCGGAGGGGTGTTAACCACTACACCGATCGTTCATCTTCCGTAGCTGTATACTTTCTCCTCCCAGAACAGAAGTCCCGGGTTCGATTCTCATCCCGTCATCATTTTTACGTGATCAAAAGTTATCACATATCTTCTCGACATCGTAAACGAAAGAAATGAATGCAGTTCAAAAATTATTAATATGCTTAATTTTAATATCGAATGAAAATAATATGCTTTAGAACAAGCGGTTTTTTAAAACCGGTTTTTGTGAAACCAGGTGCTCTCTATAAATTTACATGTGAGGTAAAGTGTTTATGGATCTGACCGAGTGGCAGCGCTGAACGTCATCGAGTGTCTCAATACGACAAGGCTGTCGCTAGAGTTTCATCTGTCGAAACACATGACTATGGAAACCACATCGCGTCATAATGTTACAAGAGGAGAGTTACAATCTATCTCCGTGTAATAAACTTTGAAATTTATCGCGTGAAAAACTCAGTTACACTAACATAAAAGGAAATAATTATTTTTATAAAGCTCCACTTGTAATTTTTCAATGGAATTAGAAAATAGTTTGACATTTTGAAGTATGACGCGTGTGGTAACGATCAGATCAGGGACTACTTTTCAACTTCCCAATTCCCTCCGATGGCTAAGGTGTTAGCGTACTCGCCGTCAACCAAGTCACACCGAGTGCAATTCTCGACTGGACCAGAAAATATTTGTAGCTTTTCACATTATTGTCCCAGTTTATTATTGGCCGTGACTACTGAACGCGATCCATACTTCTTCTATCCACCTTCTACTGCTTCTAGTATCAATAAATATTAATAACTACTACTAACACATCCAGGTGGGTCAAGTTGTTGGTAAACCCTACTAATCGGTCCACATACTAACAACAGCCTCTACCACCTACCTCCTACCTCCTATCGCCCCATGTAGATAAGCTTCAATAGCACGCTACATTTCCCATTTACAAACACAACAATGATAAAAAACTTCTCATCACACATATTTTAATTTCTTTTGTATTCAGAGTATAACCTACATAGAATTAGGCACATTTTTGTAAATTTTTGGGAAGAAAAATAAAAAATTTTGCTATCGCAAAACTTATGTTTATTCATCTCAATGTAATGGTAGTGAGTTCTGTCTATTCATAGGACCCACCACCTACAATGTTTTATAAACAAATAATAACAATACATTACACGAAAAATGTTCAATAATGCACCAACTAAGCACCAAAGTTCATTGACCTTCCGAGGACCCATCTTGTGTCGGCAGCATTGCAAAGTCACAAAAAGGGCGTAGCACCTGGTGAGCGCTGTGAAAAGTTGGCCACTCCATCCAGCGTTGCTATGCTAGCGGCGTGTCTACAGGAGGCATTGGACGAATGGAGAAGTTGTGGGGTGGAGGGGGGAGGGGGGGGAGAGAGAAGCTGTCCAAGTCGCGGCCACTTCTTAAGCAATCATTCCTCCATTGTTATGCAGATTCAACTCAAGAGTCGCGGCGGACGCGAGAGCTCGAACAGACCGCTTACGTCTCGTAAAGGGCAACACTTGCAGAGATTTGGCTAATGGAATTGAAAATATAAAGGGTTGACCCGTGACTCTCCAGTCTTGATTTATTAGGTAAATACTTCTTTCGAAGTTGTTTTAAGGGTGCCTCTGCGCTGAAGGTTGAGGGATACAAGGGAAGTGGTGTTTTTTATTAACAGGGTTCGGATTTTTAGGATATATTTTCTTGGCTTTGAGGAGTCGATTTCTAGCATTTTTAACATCGTGGGACAATTTTGTGTATTGTAGTATTTTTAAATGGGAAATGTATCGTGTTATTGTAGCTAATCTACATGGGACGATAAGAGGTAATAGGTGGCTGGTGTGGTTATTGTTAGTAGGTGGGCCGTTTAGCTGGTTATACCAACAACTTGACCCACATGGAGGTGTTAGTAGAATTAGTTAGTAATAGTTAGTTATTGATACTAGGAATAGTAGAAGGTGGATACAAGAAGAAGGATTCGATTTTCAAATGTCACAACTATATGAACTGGGACATTGAAGTGAAAAGCTACAGTTCTTTTTCTGCCCCAGTAAATTGAACCCGGAGTGCTTTGGTCGTGAGCAAGCATGCTAACCCACCTTCGCCAGCGAAGCCATCAGAGACCTTCGTTGGGACAGTTTGAATTAAATTTAATCGAGTATATAAATGTATATTTTGAAAATTTTTGTTTTAACTCTATGATTTTTTTGTCAATTACTTTTAACGAGTAATTTACATGATTATTTTTTTAATATAGCTTATACAGAATGGAGGAGCTCAGTGGTTTTATTCAATTAACCCAAATTCCAGTTTCATTTTTTAAATAGTAAATGGATAAATATGTAACTTGGTTTTCAAAGTGCATTTTCGAATATTTTTAGTTCATTTCATCGTGTTTTAGTGCACATTTTGGACTTTTTAATGCATATTTTCTGTGAACCCACTCACACCAACACAGTCATTCATCAGTGTTCAGCACATCCAGTCAGTCACAAACACGCAAACCTTCTACTCCATGATCCATCGCCTTTTTAACAGCCCTCTCTCTAGACAGAATTTTTTTTTAGAAGAAAGAGCGAATTTAAACAGATAGCCAGAGCTAATGTGTATAGCACATCATTAATCGATAAATTGATCAACAGAAAGATCCACAAACTTCATATTCAATCTCACACATCACTTACATCTACACTTACCTCCACACATGTTATTCATAAGTGTTCCCTATCTCGGTAACATTTCACAGAAAATAACTAACATTATTCATTTTAAAAAACGCAAATCTCATCATTAAATTCAACATTAAAAATTCTCTGAGGAAGCAAACCGCGCAAAATCAAGGAATCCAACTCCATTCCTGAGAACAGCGGCGTTTAGTATCATTTTTTGCGTTAAATTACAAACATATTGACATTCTATTAGTATCATAACTCGCAGCCAACTTTTTATCTTATCTAGGAACTTTTGCTGAAATTTTTGAATCCGCCTCTGCCTTAGGGCCCTTGATCGGAATTGATGGGATGGTCCCTTGCTTGCTTCCGGAGAGTAAATTAGTATTTNAGTCATACGCAGTTTGTACTGCTTTTTTTGACAATAAATTTACAAATTTAAATTTACAAATTTACAAAATTTACCAATTTACAACGCTGAGACTGTGACGCGTTGTATGTCGGTCAGACAAGGATGAAACATTCGAATTATCGAGAATTTCTAATTAATGAGTTGAAAGCCAAACATTAAATCAACCGATCTGGAAGGGGGCAGATGGTTCGGTGGAGTTACCACCCAACTTCCTGATTACTGTTATCTTCGACGACAGTGAAGAAAGACATAATAGATTGGATCAAGATGAAAATTCTTCTTTGTTATGTCCCTAAAACAAAGCGTTTCGTTCCTAGATATGCTACAACCCTTCATTCCTAGTAGAGAACTACTCATTTTGAGTCATGTAGTAGCTTTTTTTCAACCCAGTGCTATTCTTATTGGTCTACATCGGATCTGTTTTGAACGTTATATCAGGAGCTTCCAGCAATAACGAGGCAAGTGTACTGCTTCTTTTTCGAGTTACTACCATTTAAAGTTTTCAAAATATTTTTGTTATAACATTGAAATTTAACTTCGATATAATGTACTTTTGTGATACTTCGTAGATAAAATGAAAAAGAATATGTTTACATAAAAAACTTTTAAAATATGTATTATTTTACCATGTAAAATTAGAAGAAAATACTTACCTGGTTAACTTAACTCATCAAGATTTTTATTATTTTATCCAGTTTACATTATCTCAATACTTTTGTTCGTACTCATATTTATGTGAGTAACTTGCTTTTTGTTTAAAGGAAATTTGTATTGGAGTTATCTCTTTATCCTGTTAAATTTTCTCTGCTCGGTAGGGGAAGATAGTATATTTGTGAATTGTTTTGACTAATGCGAATGAAATTTTGTAAGAAACAAATATTTCTGACACATTAATTTATATTCCTTTTCAAAAAGTGCAATTACCTGGTTATTTCTGAGAGCCACGGATATAAACCTATAAACCTTTAAACTATTGCGGGATTATGCAACGTTCTGGAAGTTCTGGAATGCATTAAGTGAACATTCAAGACCAATGTTGCGGGTATTTAACGAGAGTAAATGTTTTATCTCAAACATTGCACTGGAAGTCTAAATGTAATTCTACTTAGCAGTTTACTGGAAATTTAGTATAGTTGACTACCTCAATATTTTTCTTTAAAATTTATGTGAATTAGCTCAGTCCAGGATATAGTGTACCAGGTGTAAATAAAATTTGGTTTTTGCCCACATGTGATCCTACTGCGACACGTTGAGACAATTTTTTATTACATTTGGGAGTTTTAAACACTATAACATTGCGTAACAAAATGAAGTGTTCGCCATTTTGTAATATGGGTACCAATTTTTTTTAAAAATGATAATAGGGGTGAAGAAATTGAATACCGATTCTACGAGTATACACCTATTTTTGAGACGTCAGTACATTCTATGCAAGTATAGTTAGCATTTTTAACTTTTGAGAACCCCTTTTTTATCAGTGAAAAGATAACTATAGTCTCCAGTCCGCGAACATTCTCCTCCTACACGACAGTCTTACGGTGCTCTCGAAGCCGAAGAAGTGAATCCATCATTTCATTCACCCATACCAGAAAACAAGAGGCCAAAAGTTGCTGTGCCTCCGATTAATTCAGGAAATGGTTTAATTTTTTTTTTTTTGTGGGGCTTTAGGGCTCGTCAACATCGAGGTCATTAGAGCCCTTAAAACTTGCACAGGTAGGGAAAATGCTGTTACGCACTAGGGAGAGCCAACATGACTCTCCCCGCGTGTGGGACTCAACCACACCCACTAAAAACCCTCCTGAATTACAACTCACAACTCAAATCCCAACATATCGCAAGACTTTACTAAAAACATTTTAAAAAAAGAAGAGGAAAGGGGAAAATGAAAGATACCCTAGCCCTAATAGCGTCGGGATCGAAAAGAACAAGAGGTGACCAAGGGAGGTCAGAAAAGAGAAAGGAAGGAGCATGGCACAAGTAAGTGGGAGCAATGCCAGACTCAGCTCGCGGCCCCGTGTTCGCCAAACACGTACTTACTAGATGTAAGTCCCCTGGGGGAGAAATGGTTTAATTATCTTCTTATAAACGTAAAACATTTTCCTCCTAGTGCTCGAGGAAAGGGGTGGCTAAAACCTTACGTTATTTGAGAAAAAATTAAGAGAGTCCGAAGTTTTTGATGTTTTGGAGACCCCCACGTCGAGCACTTGAAAAAAAAACTGGTGCAAACTTCAAACTACTCATATTTATGAGAAGAGGTTAAAATCATTTCCAGCTTTCCACAAATTAATCGGAGATTTGGTCTATTTGCCTACCCTACCCAGTTTACACGTGACAAATATATCAGAGAGTGATAAAGCAGCTCTGGAAAATATTGTCTCCTACTTTCTCATTCATCTACATACAACTGCATACGGTTCTTCTTGAAGTGCAATAGTTTCTCTAGAGAAAGCGCATCTTTTGTGGTTTACAAGATCGATGCAGCTTCAGGAAGAGTCTTCATCCCATCATAAGCATGTCACTTGTTTCCATGCTTCTTAGACACACCGTTATTCTCCTATGACTTCTCTTAGTTCATGAATCTTCTTTAAATGGGGGAAAGTTGATTATCCCTAACAGACTTTCTCCTTCCAAACATTTTCCTCAATTTTTGTGTTTTTTTATGATGAAATCTTATTTCTCTCCCTGGTGTATCTGTAAGATAATAAATTTGTCAAAACTTCTGTTATAAACTACGTATGACCACGTGGAGAACAATAAACTAATTTACTCTCCGGAAGCAAGCAAGGGTCCATTCCATCAATTCCGATCAAGGGTCCTCAAGCAGAGGTAGGATTTAACATTTCAACGCACTCCTAAGATAAGAATGATGATATAATGTCGACGGCGCATAAGTAGGTGATGTATACTTGATGTAGAGGATCCAAGAAATGGGAGAAAGAACTATCAGTCAAGTGAATACGGCGACGAACCGAGAATCGAACCCAGGACTCATGCATTGATCGCAGGAGTATCAACCACTACGCCACCCGCTTGCCTTCCACAACTGTACGCTATCTCCACCCAGACCTTAATATATATTCCTCTGCGGCCAAGCGGAGTTTTAATCGTTGCCATCGATCAAGGTGAATGGGGCGTCACGTATTGACAGTGTTCGGCATACGTTTTGGATTATACATTCCTTTTAATTACGTCTATATCTAAACAAGATTTGCATGCTTTTATAAATTGTATCTTTAATCTTAAGTAAATTTTTACTTGCACAGACGATTTGGATAATACCACTTACGGATGTGGTTGTTCATCGTTCATCGGCTTAAGCCAAATGAAATAGGGGTAAAATTGTAGCAACGAGTACCACCGACAAACGTACAGGCAGTATTCCCCACTCACGCGGACCCAAATTTTCTCTTATAAAGTTGTCTGGATCGTAAATTATGTCGGTAAATACTTGAAGTATGTATGTATTTCATTACTCCTTTTTCCTAGTTATTGTAGAGGTCGGATATGGAGGATAATACGGTGTCTCTCTCTTTAATGTGGCAGGAGATTTACCACGGTACCGGATGCCATTGCTACCGCACCTCCCCTGAAGCGGGTGATCTACGAATGGCATGAGGGTGAATGATAATGAGTAAATGTTGTGGAGGCATGAATGGCAGGGGAAACGGGAATGCACCGAGAAAAACCTGCCGCGAGCGCCGCCGTTAATTCTACTTGGTTCGAACCAGCGCCACCAGAGGTAGCAGGTGAGTACGCCGGGCACTACGACACGGGTCGCCCCCATAAATACTTGAAGTTTTCTATTGAAATATATTATTGCAAAAGAATAATATACTTGTGAAATACAGGAAACTATATTGATAATATTAAACCGACCTTTTGATGTAGACAAATATTTATTTTATGCCACAACGTTTCAATAGTAGATTGCTGCCATAGTCAGGTAAACGTGTGTTTGAACTTATAAACAAATGCTTTATTCATTTTGGTAACAAGTAGAAAACAAATTAACCACATAAACAAATAAAACAATGACACGTAAAGATACATAATATCATTTTAATTATGATTGTAGGCGTGAATAATGTCAAGAAAATTGTAATCCCTATACTTCTTTCGAAATTCAAATCACTACAACCCTAACATCCCAACCGCAAGAGAGCTTCACCTCGCAACCGCAAAACGGCGTTCGCGTCGCTGGGGTGAACATTCGCATAACGCCCCGATCGCTTCCGGCGACGACCGCAAGGAGCACTGCGGTCGCCCCGCCATTTGTCGCGCTCTTCACTTGTCGAGAGCGAGACTACGTCGCCATCTTGTGCGAGGTCGCAGTAAGCTGACTTTAATCACGTATTGTTACAAGGAAATCGCATTGATGATGCGCTAGACGAGGTTTGAGATGAGGAAGGAATATTGGGTAACGCCTTTCCTATCAGAACTGTGCTGATACAAAAGAAAATTACTTTGCGTTGGTTCTACCGGGAAATGTTTGTCAAATAATTTAAAAGTCTTTTTATTTCATTTTTTGTGCTTAAAACACATTGCATGTCAGATTTGGAACAAATTACTTTTGGAATGTTAACGAGTGACTACAGTTTAATTTGCAAGTTGTAAATGAAGATTTACGAATAGATAACACATGTTTGTTAAATAATTTCTTTTAGAAACATAATTTCTTCTTTTTGAACAAAGTTATATTTACGAATATATAACAGAATATTTTTTATTAATAACATTTAGAAATAATAAATACACCTCTGTTTTTGGGCCCTAGATCGTAATTGATGGGTCCGGAGAGTAAATTGGTTCATTGTCCCTCACTATTTTTTTTTTTGTGGGGCTTTACGGCTCGTCGATATCGAGATCATTAGAGCCCTAAAAACTTGTACAGGTAGGGAAAATGCAGTTACGCACTAAGGAGAGCCAACATGACTCTCCCCGCGTGTGGGACTCGCCGAACAACTCAACCATACCCACTAAAAACCCTCCTGAAATACAACTCAAGAAAAGATAGTTCTGGTTCGTAGGACGCGATAAGACTCATAATTTCATCTTGTCTCATCAGGTAATGCCTTACATTTTCGGAAATGAAATTACATCGAATGCCGATTTGGTAAACTGTAATTTTAAATTGGAACTAGGTAACAAATTTTAAAAAATTAGAATTGTCTTCGAACTTGACAATGTTTCGTATATACAAATATTACAATGTTTAATTTTATATATATATATATATATATATA
>NNCF01129542.1:595671-610499 GCA_002313205.1 Laupala kohalensis
ATCAAAAAAGAAAGTAAACTTTAGAAGACAAGAAAATTATATACTAATACTACACAAATTACAAAAGAAAATTATCACATAGAAAGAATAAATAATTTAATAGACCTAGTCCAGAATAATTTTTGTTGCCAATTGTTTTGTTATAAACCCAAAACTAGAAGATACATCAAATTTTTGTTTCCTCTGCCAAGATGTCTATAAAACATGAATGAAATTAATATGGACAAGTACGATTAGAAACCCGATATCGAAAAACCGAGCATGACAAATATCAGATTCAGCCGAAACGGAAATGCAATTAGGACCAAGTATAAATTTAACTAAGCTGACAAATTATTAACCGAGTGTGCATCGTTAATAATAGAGATGATAAAGAAAATCACGAAAATTATGATACTTTAAAGAGCTCGTCAGGTTTAATGAACATTATTTGTTATTCTCCCCGCTGTACTGCTATATTAGTTTCGTCTGGTTGGTGTCTGACGTTTCACGACCTTCGTTTTTATTACCGGGAGCTTTCACCAGAAATTTAACTCAAGAAACATCATTTCCGGAGTGATGAGTCACAAACCTCGAGCTTTCAGTTAGTCTCACGCATGAAAATTCAGCTTCGATTCTGGAAAATTCATTTGCGTATTTCTTATTTTTCTGAATATACGTATTTATCATTTCATTCACTTGATGGTGTTTATGACAACTCTGATTTTAGTCAAGAAGAATTGACACTACCTAAAAAATATGATAATTCTATGCATTTAAGGGAATATTTTATTCTTGATCATTATTTCATAATGACTTTATTTAAATCTCATCATATAACCGACATTGTGTAGATGAGAATCTTCACTCGCATGACTGTTGACAATGAAGCTTGTGTCCACCAGAGATCAATTGCTTTACATGAGACGGGCAATACATGAGAAAGTATAATATTTGGGCCAGAAAATTTGTAGCTTTTCACATTAATGTCCCATAGCTGTGACTACTGAAAAGCCAACCTTCCTTCCTCTATCAATAACTAACCGCTTCTCCTGTTGTCAGTAAATAACCACTTCTAACTTACTAACCGCTTCTACTAACCCCTCCACGTGGGCCAAGTTGTTGGTAAACCCAGCTAACCGGCCCACCTACTAACAATGATCTACCATCCAACTACTAACTCCTATCGCTCCATGTAGATAAGCTTCAATAGCACGCTACATTTCCCATTTACAAATACAACAATAGAAAAATGGGTACTAACATTGTTTTCAAGTACATAACCTAAAAGTGAAATGAAAACCAAATAATTCAGAGGTCCGAAAGTATGTGCTTTGTTTATTTCTGTATAAAGTGTATACGCCTGGATTTTAAAATAATTTGTAATTACGTACGTATTAGCATAAAACGTAAGTATTCTTGTAAGTTTTCGTCGTTGTATTTTTTATTGTTATAGTATTTGTAAATGGGAATTGTAGCGTGCTATTGAAGCTTATCTACATGGAGCGATAGGAGGTAGGAGGTGGGTGGTAGACTATTGTTAGTATGCGAGCTGGTTAGCTGGATTCACCAACAACTTGACCCAAGTGGTTTCAGAAGTACACTGGGACATTAATGTCAGAAACTAAAATGTTTTCGGGACAGGTGTTTTAATATCAGAATGTACCAGTAATGACTATTTTAAAAATTATATAAAATGTCCTGCCAACAACTGTGAAATAAATTGTTTTTGAATTTAAAAATCCTTTACACCACTATAAATATTTACAATCGAAGAAAAAGTTGTGAATCGAACATCGTATGATATACGAAACAAAGAGCATCAATATTGCTCAAGAAACTGTCAACAATACAACGCAAAATGCGTCATTAAATCTACATGAAAACCAGGAAAATATAGCTGGACAGCTGGGAATATCTTCACTGAGAATCTACATTACGTCAGTCCATTCTAATATAAAAATGCGGAAGTGTGCCTATCTGTTTGCTACTTAGTCACGACTAATCAACTGAACCAATCGTGATGAAACGTGGCAACTATATGCGTAAGATGTTCAGGAAGAATAAAGGCTAACTTTTACTTTAGAAATACGTGAACAGAAATATAGAAAATGATTTTGACCATAATTGCCGAAGTCAGAAAAAAAGGTATATTCACTAACCTAAACTGTTAGATATATGTGACAACTATGTATAGCAATATTGTTAACCTCAAAGAGTTCTAAAAAAAAAAGTCCGAGATAGCATATGTCTTTCTACAAAGATTTACCAACATTATCGAAAAACGCTCTTAAAAATAGATGTGTTAAACCACTACAATTTAAGAAAGTAATTTGAGAAGGGAAAACCAATCACCATTAACTTAGATATAATATTCAATCTATTCTGATTGTCTTGATATATGTATACTTGAAGGACAATTCTATGAGAATATTATTATACACAATCAATTTTTTTAATGTTTTGCTTTATTATTATTCACTAATACATGACAACGTTTCGATGCTAGTTTGTCATCTTCTTCAGGGTCACTGCTATATTATTTGAAATGCTCCAAATTATTAAAGAATTCTCTGTTTTTAACCATTAAAAGTGAACTTATTTTACTGATTTATTTATACGAAAAAGTGATGTTTTTGTAAACGTTTTTAATGGTTAAAAACAGAGAATTCTTGATCTAGACAAGGTGAACTTATTTTACTGATTTATTTATACGAAAAAGTGATGTTTTTGTAAACGTTTTTAATGGTTAAAAACAGAGAATTCTTTAATAATTTGGAGCATTTCAAATAATGTAGCAGTGACCCTGAAGAAGATTCACCTTGTGCTTTTAGTTGTTATCATACCTTTATGAAGAAATGATCTAGACAAGGTGAACTTATTTCACTGAAAAGTGAATTCTTGAACAATTTGGATCATTTCAAATAGCGACCCTGAAGAAGATGCCAAACTAGCATCGAAACGTTGGCCATGTATTAGTGAATACTAATAAAGCAAAACATTAAAAAATTTGATTGTCTATAATAATATTCGCATAATTATTGTCCTTCAAGTATACAATCATCATTAAATTTAAGGTTTTGTGCATTTAACATAGACTAGACACATCTTTAAATCGTAAAATTTGAACGAATAATTTAATTTTTTTAGTATTTTAATTATGTAGTGCAACCGCGCTGCCACCATTGAGTCTAGCCGTGGAAGCGAACATTCGACAGGTGCGACCCGCAGCTGTCGAATTGTTTTTTGGTTTAACAAGTAAAAATCTTCGGACAACGCCGGGAAGTCAGCTATTATTTTCATAATATTTTTCAAAATATTCTTCCTTATATTTCGATGTCAAAATATATTAAAATGATCCTCAGTTTCCTCCAGTTTGTTTCCTACTGGTAAACATTTTACTTCGATTTTACTTTTTGCCGGACATACTTTTACCCATCATAAAAAAATGATATTCCTATTTTTTTGTACTATTACTATGTACTAGTTCTATACTACATTTCAACAATTTATAGCGTTTTTTTAGTGACAGTGGTGTACTTGTGTTTCAAGTAACTGTACATCAAAGCAATCTGTTGGCGGTTGTTCGAACTACTCCAAGATCTGTAATACGTACGTGACGCACAGCAGAGAGCAGCGTCGGGAGAAAAGATTACGTTCTTTTCGTACAGCGTTAATTATTCTCAGAACGAACAACTCGAAATATATCATGTCAATTATAAGACGAAGAGTGATCAGACGAAAATGTATGTTTATTAGTCACAATCAAATGTCAATAAACAATTCTCATTTCTGGAAGAAATAAATTAAACTTATGAATAACTGTTGAGCATGATTAGAATGAAAGCCAAATTCACAATATACTGCTTACGTTAATCATAATTAATGTTCAAAATTCGAGAAAAAAACGTAGATGTACTGTAAGTAAAAATTAATATTTCGATATTTTTTTGTACTTTCCTTCACAATGACTGACGACCAGCCATTTAAGACAATTCAATCAATCAATCAATCAAACAAACGAACGAACGAACAAACAAATACTCCCTCCGGTGGATTAAGTGGTAGCGTTCTTGCTGATCACAAAGTCATCCCGGGTTCTAATCTCTGTGGGGCAGAAATTTTTTTTGTAGCTTTTCACATTACTGTCCCACATCAAATAGCTGTGACTACTGAAAAGCGAACCCTTCTTCTTCTATTCACCTCCTACTATTCCTAGAATCAAATAACTCAATTACTAAGTCCTCCTACTAACCCCTCCCTGTGGGTCAAGTTGTTGGTAAATCTAGCTTCCCTCCAGGGGACTAACATCTAGTAAGTACGTGATTGACGAACACGGTGCCCCGAGCTGAGTCTGGCATTACTTCCACTTACTTTTTCTGGGCTCCTTCCTTTCTCCTTCCTGACCTTCCTTGGTCACCTCTTGTTCTTTTCGATCCCGACACTATTAAGGCTAGGGTATCTTTCATTTTCCTCATTTTTTCCAGCCGTCTCATCTTTTGTCCTACCCCTCATTTTTTGTCCCCCCTTATTCTTTGTCTCCCTTCATGTTTTTTCCTACCGTCATTTTTGTACCCCTTCATTTGTTTGTCAATGTTTTGATGTATGTTTTGAGACATGTTTTGGTATGTTGTATATCAAGAAGGCTTTTAGTGGGTGTGGTTGAATCATTCGGCGAGTTCCACTCTCGGGGAGAGTCATGTTGGCTCTCCCTAGTGCGTAACTGCATTTTCCCTACCTGTACAATATATAAATTTATATATATATACTACTTGAGTTTTGAGTTGTAA
The DNA here is from genome assembly GCA_002313205.1 of Laupala kohalensis. NCBI lineage: Eukaryota > Metazoa > Arthropoda > Insecta > Orthoptera > Trigonidiidae > Laupala > Laupala kohalensis. The sequence continues at coordinate 600,441 of NNCF01129542.1, forward strand.
ATCAGGAGGGTTTTTAGTGGGTATGGTTGAGTCATTCGGGGAGTTCCACACATGTCTCTTCTTAGTGCGTAACTGCATTTTCCCTACCTGTACAATATATAAATTTATATATATATATATATACTACTTGAGTTTTGAGTTGTAAATCAGGAGGGTTTTTAGTGGGTATGGTTGAGTCATTCGGGGAGTTCCACACATGTCTCTTTTTAGTGCGTAACTGCATTTTCCCTACCTGTACAATATATAAATTTATATATATATATATATACTACTTGAGTTTTGAGTTGTAAATCAGGAGGGTTTTTAGTGGGTATGGTTGAGTCATTCGGGGAGTTCCACACATGTCTCTTTTTAGTGCGTAACTGCATTTTCCCTACCTGTACAATATATAAATTTATATATATATATATATACTACTTGAGTTTTGAGTTGTAAATCAGGAGGGTTTTTAGTGGGTATGGTTGAGTCATTCGGGGAGTTCCACACATGTCTCTTTTTAGTGCGTAACTGCATTTTCCCTACCTGTACAATATATAAATTTATATATATATATATATACTACTTGAGTTTTGAGTTGTAAATCAGGAGGGTTTTTAGTGGGTATGGTTGAGTCATTCGGGGAGTTCCACACATGTCTCTTCTTAGTGCGTAACTGCATTTTCCCTACCTGTACAGAATTTTAGGGCTCTAATGACATGTCGACGAGCCGTAAAACCCCACAAAAAAAATCTAGCTTACCAGACCACCTAACTCCTATGTCCTATAGCTCACTCTATGTGAATAAGCTGCAATAGCACGGTACGTTTCCAGTTTACAAATACTTGAATTTGCAAATATTCTAGATCTCTTGTCACACAACTGACATATCGTACTTTAGAGTATTAAAAGATGTAACGGCAATTTTTTATCATTTCATCTTTTACCTGTTCCTTTGCGAGATAAAAAACATTAAAAATTTAAACTCAAGAAAAGGTGCAACTTGACTCGTACATATCAAAGGAATGTAACTTGAGCATTTAAGTTCTAAAATATTAAAGCGTAAGTAATAAACAATATTTGTAGAAAATTGTAGATGGGTTACGTAACGCTCCATTGTGTTCATTCAAGTACTAGTCATAACTGTTTCTCATGTTCTTTTTACAATGCTAAACATGAAACCGAGAGAAACTTGCCTACACCAAGAAGATATAGTATCTGTCATATAATTCAGGTAAATCAATTAGTCTGGCCAATAAAATAAAACATTTATAATCATAAAGAATAATAGTTACATTCAATTTTTCGCGTGGGTCATGCGTACATAGTTTATCTAGTGTAAATAAATACCCAAGCAGAGGTGTGGTTTAGTACAAAGGAAAAACAAATATCCAAATATTCAACTTTAGAAATAACAAGTTCACCTTTAAAAAAAACGTCTAATCTCCAGATAATCAAGAAGTAAGGATTAATTTTATAGAATAAGACTGAAACAGCAGTCCACATACTGCTAAACACGTACCTGCAATTATCTTCAATTAGAGGGAAAAGAACTACTGATATTTACAATTACAAAGATGAAAGAAATTTTACAAAGATTTTATTTTCATAAACTGAAAAGTTTTGGCACCTCTAATACAAACATCAATCACAAAGCATATACCAAGTAAAAGGAAGAGAATATTATATAATATTTCTATAAGTATATAATAATATATTATAGTTATGTTATTAGAAATTCTATGTTGTTAATTCAGTATGAAATAAATATATTAAATGTAAATACGATCCTCCCAATTCTCATCTTCTATTTTAAAATGTCAATGTTATAAATGGTTAGACGGAAAAGCAGACTTTATGGTCTGAGTCTCGCCAAAATAACGACACTTTGGTATTATTATTATTATTATTATTATTATTACTATTTTAAAGTGCAATATACCTCACGCTTTCTCATGGAACCTCCGATATACAAGAAGAAAACCAAGAACTCCAACTTCCAAGTTCGTCCCACTTATTTGCCTAATAAGATCATCCTAACAACGAAAATAACGACCTATAAATTCCCCCATTACCACAATTAATTACCACACACAGTGTCGAAGCAAATTTTAAAGGCTCTTCTTGCTTGTGAAGTGTGTTTATCTGGTCGTAGCGGCGTCTCGAGCAGTAGCTGTCTCGTGTTCCTTTTTACTGCCAGGCAGACTATTAGTACCTGCCGGATGCAACCACAACACAGAAGGCCGTAAAATCTCGAGCCTTCCCCTCCCTCTGCCTTCTAGCGAATTGAGAATAAGCGCTTTGTGTCCATCGTTATTGCTTCCAGGGAATAGGAATTATGGTTCGCATGGGTCAGTTTTTTTAATCTGTTATTCCGATTTTGAGATATCTGTGTCGTATTTGGTTTGAGGGTGTACCTCAGGGATCACATTTTGGAGATCGCCAAATTGTAATAGAGCACTTTATTCACTTGAATAATATTTTACGTTTATCTGACTTTATAAGTATGTAATTGATATATACCCAACTTCTTTTAAAAGAATAAAAAATAGTTTCGAACGTAAATTATACAATGCCACAAAACACATATGACGAATGAAATTAAACGTTTACAGAATTTTCTGGATTATATAAATAAAAAATTAGAAAAAATAAATTCGAAATGAATAGATATCAGGCAGAGCTTTGAGCTTATAAATGTCACGGGTCAAACTTTTAATTATATTTTATTTAAGTGTAGTCCCCTGTTTTGAAGGAGAGGAACTGTGGCCAATAAAACTCACCCCACACAAGTCTTTTCGAAAAAGAAGTTCATATTCAGGACGTTCCATTTGACAATTCAAGATATTGCTGTAACAAAGATTTATAATGCTTTGGACAATGACAATATATTCTTTTTATTTGTAAACATGACAAGAAAAGATAAATATAAGTGTCATATGGAAGGAAGAAAATATAGAGGAATATTTCTCTCCTACACTGAAGCGCAATCATACAATGATGCTCTCAACTCCCCGCGGGGGTTTCCCTTCGATTCACGTGATTCACTGTCAACATTGCCAATCGTGTGACCTTAAAGTACTTTAATCCATGTCTCGTAAGATGTACCTCTGTGAAGAGATGCTGGAAAATCCACACTTAGACAACAGGTTTGGATATTTCTCCAAACCTTACGACGTGACAACTCAACCATTAGTTGTGACATTCTAACCTTCTAACAAGAATGATAAGTATACAAGTACTCTGCAGAGTTCGACAGCGACTTAGGTCTGTACGACTCTGACATTGCCCTGCAGAAGGGCACAGCATGATAGCCGTAACGTTGGTTATTCTGTCTACTAAGACGCCGTTTGCCCAGGAAAAAAAAGTTCATACTGATTCCGGCCGCGGCACCCTACGGTTATAAGAATAATAAGGTTCTCACAACGAAACTTATAATATCCGAACTATAAGTTGAGTTGTCCTTTCCAAAGGTTTGAATCTCACATCCAAACCTACGCATCTCACATCCATAGTGTTTTCTCAGCGCACTAATAATTTCTACATTCTGTCCTTCATAATTCAGGAAGTTTATTTATTACCTGTAATTCTTCAGCGACTCGGGAAGGAGGTTAGCGGTTATGGTGCACTTCTTGTAGATGAGTCTGCAAAATAAATCGGAAGCTTCCATGCTGAATGAAGTATGACAAAAGTTCAATCCTAGAAAATCGAACTTGAACTACAAATCCAACAACTGTGGAGGACCTATTAAAAAAATAATCTTTAGTAATCTAGGGAAAAAAATTAAGTTCTCTCACGCGATCGAATGTTTCAAAAATATTCATGGTATTTCACTACGTTACTGAGGGACTATATTTTATATAAACGGGCTCGATTTGAATTGCACGTTTCCGATTTATAACTAAAAATTAATAATGTTCATTTATTTATAACAGTTATTTATCTTAAGTAAGTTTACGAAGATATAATAATTCTTGCGATTAAAATAATTCTTGAAAAACATTATTAATATCAAATTTATAAATAAAATCATAATTTTGTCAAAATATTATAACGGAGTCACACAATATTGATGGTCGGTTTTTATTTTGAAAATTCAAGCATTGAAAACGGCTGAGTATTTGCGTGAGACAATTTAATATATTTCGTATAGGATGAATTACAGAAATTAAAAAATCAATCATATGTCTGTGAAATATAACGATTTTTTTTAAATATTATAATTTTTATTTATTTACCATTATATAACTCGTTTTAGAACAGATTGGGATCATCACGCATGTTCGTCTATTAACTTCCATTATGTACTCAAGAAAATGAATAAATCACAATTTATGTCCTTTTTATGGACGAAAAACTCTGTACAGAAAACGCAAAATACAATAATATTAAACCCGGAAGATGAACCTCATTGATGTTGAAAAGGAAGATGAAAACCTCAGTCTTCGACCACAAAGCTACTTACGACATATAATAGTAAATTGATTTGATTTAATGATAAATATATTATTAATTTAAAAAAACTTTCAAGTAAAAATTTCGTAATTACAAAGTTAAAGTTGTAAGTAAAAATTGTTTCTGCGTCTATCGCAAGAATTATGGAGATTTGACAAATAAGGAAACCACAATTGCCTTTCGAAATATATAAACATTTTATAATATACATGAATGAATATTCCTAGACTGCAGATTGATGGGAATGAATTTAATTTCCAACTCACTGCAAAATTTGTTAACATCTGACGAAACAATTTATGTTTCTATTTCTTTTGTAGGCACGCAATAATTCGTGTAATTTATTTTTCAAAGCAAATCAACTCTGCGTTCAATTGCCTATTACTGTATGGTAATGTCCATTTCATCATAAATGGATTCGTTTCGGGTAAAGTAGTAATCGCTGGTTGCTACAAATATGTCCGCACTTTGCAAAGCTCAATGCGTAGAGCCGTTCGGTGGACGGTAGGATTCAAATCCGGAAAGGTCAAGGGATTTTCATACACGGAAAACCCGATACGACTGTTATACACATAAAACTGTTAACACAACCTAAACAAACAAAAGTAATATATTGTATTTATTTTACGTCTTTTGGCGAGGTTCAGGCCGTAAAAGTAGCTCTTCTACCAACCATTGTGGACTAGGGAGAGGGAATTGAGAAGGAGGGGTGTTGGGTATCAGGGGAACTGACCGTTGTCTGGAGTAGATGAGGGAAACCCTCAGCTGAAAACCTAGTTCGGCCGGGCAAGGTTTGAATCCACTCTCCTCCGCTCGGTAGGATCTCGAGGAAGCGAAGACGCTGCAACTATAGATCACAGGTGTCGGTGAAGCTATTCGTGTAGTTGCGGTTACTACATCTACCGCGTTGTAGATGTTTAGTCACCGGACCCATAGTTTGTGGGGAAAAAAACCCATAGTGATGTACTGAAGTTTACGAAGCTGTGGTGGGGTTGTAGTTACTATAGTGAGTGAAACAAATAGCCATTATTGATTAAGAAATCCTCTAGATCCAGTAAAAAATATTTAGCAATGTTGTCAGAAATGAAGATTTTTTAAAAAAAATGAAGATTTCATGCACCTCTTCTATTCATACCAACCATCCGGTATGAAACTTGGCAATTAGACTTTAAGCTTGCAATTCACCCGATTACAGTCATGAAGTAAAACAATATTAACAAAAAAATCTTATACATTAATAAGCAAATGTCCCAGAAAATATTAATTCCTTTTCTGCGTAACAGGAAGGAGCAAGTCGATCAAATGAAGTATCCAAATCTAAAGCATTACTTATATTTGTTTATTATTTATAATGTTCGCCGTTTACATTTGACCACCTTGTCTTCAACAAAGTCATTGCAAGGATTCTTTAACTCATATGTTACAATTATTTATCGATTTTCCCATCAAGTCCTATTTTTCCTCGTGTTTGTATGTCTCACATTCGACTGTCTAACATTTTGTTGTCTCTTTCCTCAACCTTCCTTATTTATTATATCCTCGATCATTCCTATTTGCGTCACATGTTCCTTATATTTCTCATACTTTTCCTTGTTTTTTATCATTTCTTTCTTCTCTTTTCCATTCCGTATTCCTTTCTCCTTCATATACCCTATATATTCCGCTCTTTCCTCACCCTATAGTTCGCGATTCCAAAGTATATATGCCCCGCTGACTCCTCTCCCTTTCCACATTTGTATTACGTCTCGTCGTCTCTGCCACTTCTCTTGAAATAGGACTTGAAATTTCCATGTTGGGTCATGAATTCGATGACATATGGGTTTAAAATGAACCATTACCTATTCTTCTCTGCGAAGTGTACCTCTGGTATATAGCTATACGTTACTCTTCCATTAAACTTTTGTTCCACCGTATCTGCCAACCTTGAATTAATTCTTCAGTTACCTTTCTCATCTGCTATTTTGGTGAGCCCTTCAATTGCTTTTCATTAATACATACTGTCTCGCCTTTTCTAATTCTCTTCCTCAAGTTAATTTTGTGTATATACAAATCCAATGACAGGATACCATTTAATACTTCCAGTGCATCCGTAGATATTGGAGCCATATCCCCCGGTAATACTCTTTAGACAAAGTCGTTGTATTTGTCGCATTTTCTTCTCATACTTCGCAAAGACTACCTCATACATTACTGTCATACATTAAAATACTGCGTATCGCCCCCTTGTACAGCTTCACTAGTCCCGTATTATCAATATTAAATTCTGACAACACGTTATGTTTCGAAATGCACCTACAGGTACTGTATCAAGCTCACCTGGACTTGGCAGGCGCCTATTGCTTACAGGTGTGCTACGCGCCTGCGAGGTCCGTCAGAATTGACGTTCCCGCCTTGAAGATATATTAATTATTTTTAGTAAGGTGTCGTCTCTCGGCGACACCGCACATGACATGAGCAGACGCTTACCCCCTCTCCTGAAGGGTAGTTCAAACTTACGCCGCCAGGGCGCACCAGTGACCGGTTAAGTTATTTTGCAATAGCGCCGAAGTTCTCCGCTTGAGTACGCTTCGGTGGGTCGCTTGACTGTCAAATAATACGACGTTCATCTGTTTCATTTTTTATGGTATATTTTTAAGGCTGCTGTTGTGCGTTCATGCAACGAAGAAGAAAGGATTCGTATTGTATCGTATATTATTGTTTTATGCTCATTTTTTCATATTGAAACATTTATTCTTCATTCATATTCTTAATTGAACATATTATTGGCTAAGCAATTGAATTTCTTCACAACAATAAAATCCTGTTTTTTTATAAGCTCCAATGAGATTAATTCTTTTTACAACAATAGGTGTATATTTTTTTATTGGAGTGATCTTTCCAGCACTCATTATTGTGAAACACTTGCTTCAAAATCAACGATGCTGACGCTTCGTCGAGAACCTGAGTCTTCAAGTTAACTTTCTGTGTGTTTTTTGAGAACAAATGGTGCCGAAACCCGGGATCGAAGCAGGGACCTCTCAATTTTGGAAGTATCTGTTCTCCAGATGAGTATATATTAGAATTTATGAATTATTCTGTGAAACTAACAAGTGAAATTTCTTCATTGTGAATTCTTCACATGCCAAGTCAGGTTGGACTGTTGATAATAGAGAATTGATTAATGTTATAATCTCGCATGTTAGCACCTTAGAACATTTCTCTGCAAGGTGTTAATATTTCATAATTCCTTGTTTTGTTTGTATAAAACTTGAATAGGCCCTTGATTGTCATTCAAATGGATTCCTTTGTCAAGTTGAATTGTTTTAGCAATCTTACTAGTGCAAGTTATTACTACATGTAATTACTTCTTTTTCTCACAGGTGTTTTAATATAAAAACCAAACCTTAAAAAATTTGAAGTGTAGTCATCTTAAAAAAGAACTCTCTTAACAAGCTACAATCAAATTGAAATCTAACTGGTTGAGAAGTGTTGAAAAGTGTTGTTGTCTTGAAGGTATTTAAACCATTTATTGTCTTCTGGTTGTATGTCATCATGCCAAAATCAAAGAAAAATTTTGAATTAAAGTTGTCATATATACAAAAATCACTTCACAAGCTGTCATCATTTCTTGACGAAGGTGAAGTGTCTTTAAATCAAGCTGAGGTTAGGTTAGCTCATTTAGAAACGGTTTGGGTTGAATTAAGTAAGCTGATGGAGGAATCAAATGTTATATTGAACCAAGAATTGTTATCTGAACTAGAAGATTTGTATCTTAACACTAAGGATAACCTTACTTCGCTTATAAAAAATTCTAAAAATGATAGCTCTGTAATCTCTCAAGAACCACCTCAACAAAATGTTTCATCTAACGGGTTAATCAGACTTTCTCCAATTTCAATACCCGTTTTCTCTGGTCGGCTAGAAAATTGGACTAGGTTTTTAAATTTATTTTCTGATTTAATTGTAAAAAAACAGAGGTTTAACTGATGTTCAAAGAATGCATTATTTAATTTCATCTTTAAGAGGAGATGTGTTAAGATTGGTAGAAAACTATGACATATCGGACTATAACTTTACCTTGTGCTGGAAAAAACTCATTGAGAATTACCATGACGTTAATAAATTAGCTGTGAAGCATTGTTCAGAAATGATCAAAATGTCTGCATTGAAATCAAAGTGTTTAAACGATATGAAAAATTTCTTTTCAGAGTTTTCTTCTTATATCGATGAGATAAACACGTTACAATTAGATTCAGGATTGGAAAATATATTATTGCAAACTATTCTTTTAGAAAAATTAGACTTGGGAACGAGAAAGGCTTGGTTCATGGAATTCCCTTCTGGTTCAAAAGATATAAAACTTTTAATAAAATTTCTTGAAAAACGTGTCAAGGCTTTGGAGATGTCATTGGATTCTTCTGTAATTCATGTAGACAGTCAACTGAAACGCGGGCCAAGGGAGAATATTGACAGAAAGCAGGTAGTTTACCATGAGATTGATTCGACAAATCGTAGGTTTCCTTCAAAATGCTTCTTATGTTCAGAAGCATTTCACAGATTATACAAATGTTGGAAGTTATTAAAATTGTCTCCAAAGGAAAGAAAAAACTGCGTAAGGACTAACAAATATTGCTTCAATTGTTTAGCTCCATTTAAAAAAGATCATACTTGTTCCAACAAAACCTGTCTCTCTTGCAAGAGAAGGCATCATTCCTTACTGCACGTGGAAGAAAAGGTCTCGAATGAAAAACCAAACGACTCTCAGGATGAAACTGTAATACAATGTTCGGTTGATGTTGAAAGGGCGGTTATCTTACCAACAGCTGTTGTATTTGTCAAAAATGCTAGCGGTTACAAACTTCCTGTCAGAGCGCTCATTGACTCTGGTTCCATGTCAAATTTCATTTCTGAAAGATTAGTTCAAAAATTACAATTGAGTAGAATTAAACAAGAAACCAAATTGTCTTCGGTTAACTCATTAAAAACTGGGTCAAACGCTGTTACCATGGTAACTATTGCTTCCTTCGACCATAAATATACCAACCAAATCAAGTGCGTTATTCTCCCAAAGGTATCTACCAATCTGCCTATTAAAGACATTAATGTTAGTTCGATTTCCTTCCCTAACAAGTTTAAATTAGCAGACACTCAGTTTTTTAAGTCCGCTCCAATTGACATGCTGTTGAATTGTGAGGTATTTTCTCAAACACTACTCAACAAAAAATATAATTTAAAATTTTTTCCCTCAATCATCAGTACAAAACTGGGGTTTATAATTGCTGGGTCAATACCTTCAGAGGTGGACGAAGAATATTCTTGTAATTTTACAATGCAAGAAGAAAATAATTCAAATAAGGCCCTTGAGGAAAGGTTAAAATCATTTTGGGAATTAGAAGGCTTCAATGAGAACGATGAGAAGTCATCGGTTGACCCAGCAGAGCTACATTTTAAAAACAACACTGTCAGACACTCTGATGGGCGTTTTCAGGTGGCATTACCCTTCAATCAGGAAACAAGGTTGCTAGGAAAATCTTATAATTTGGCCAAAAAGAGATTATTAATGTTAGAAAAACGATTTGACATCGACGAAAGTTTACAAAAGGATTATAAGGCGTTCATTAATGAATATTTGAATTTAGGTCATGCCAC
>NNCF01129542.1:610524-622429 GCA_002313205.1 Laupala kohalensis
TGAGGTATTCGAACAAAATCATTATTTTATCCCTCATTTCGCGGTGAGAAATGAAAATTCTTCTACGACACCACTGAGAGTCGTTTTTGATGCCTCTGTCCCCAGTTCAACGGGATATGCAATAAATGATCTTTTGATCGGTGGTCCGCGAATTCAACGTAACTTAATGGATATATTATTAGAATTTAGAATACATATAGTAGCCATCAGTGCTGACGTTCAAAAAATGTACAGACAGGTTAAAATAAAACCATCGGACAAAATGTTTCAATTGATTTTATGGCGGGACGACCCAGGAAGAAAAATTCAAATTCTATCTCTCAATACCTTGACGTATGGCTTTAAAAACAGTTCGTTTGATGCGGTAAGATGTTTATGGGAATTAGCAGAGGAAAGCAAGGCGGAATATCCGAGAGCTAGCGATAGTGTAAAAAGAAATTTCTACGTAGATGATTTACTAAGCGGAAGTCATGATGTTAAATCAGCTGTAGGGATAGCCCAACAAATAAAAGACATATTAGCACAAGGTAAATTTCCTCTAACTAAATGGGCCAGTAACAGCTCAGAATTCCTGTCATATTTTTCAAAAGAAACCTTAGCGCAATCACCATTGATTTTAAAAGCCGAAGGCCACTTAAAAACTCTTGGTTTAAAGTGGAATCCTACAGATGACACGTTGAGTGTGTGTGGTAAACTCGAACCTTTACAAGTCCCTTCTGTGGGTACAAAAAGAAAAATTTTGAGTATTATCAGCATGATTTTCGATCCAAATGGTCTTTTAAGCCCAGTAACGATAAGGTTTAAATTGTTCATGCAAAAGCTGTGGAAGGCCAAGTTATCTTGGGATGTTCCTATTGAAGAAGAGCTTCAGAGGGAAGGGAAAAATTGTCGGAAGAATTGAAATTCATTCCCGTTGTGAAATTTCCTCGTTGTGTTATTCCATCTGGTTGTTCAACCAACTTCTCCTTGCATTGTTATACTGATGCAGGTCGTAAGGCGTATGGTTGTGTCATCTATGTCGATTCCAAAAATGGAAGTTTTAACACAAGCAATTTATTGTGCTCTAAAACTCGAGTAGCCCCTTGCGCTCAAAATTTGACAATCCCGAAGCTGGAATTGTGTGGAGCAGTGTTACTTGTCAAGCTCGTTTACAGAGTAATAACCAATCTGCCAATTCTGTTTAAAAATGTTCATCTTTACACTGACAGTACCATTGTATTGTCCTGGATAAAAAATAATAATACTAAAACTGAGCCCTTTGTGTCTCATCGAATTCAAATCATTAGAAACTTATCTAGAGATGTGGTTTGGTCGCATGTAAAAGGCTGTGAAAATCCAGCGGATCTTTTAACCCGTATATGACCTGAACGACTCAGGATTGTGGCGGNTGTGATAGCTAAATTCTCAAAATTTAATTTTCTCATTAGAACTATCGCGTACTGCCTGCGATTCCTTCAGAACTGCAGAGCTGCAATAAAAAAAGAGGCCAAAAACGCAGATCCCTTATCAGTCACACTGTTGAATCAATCGCTGAAACTAATAATCAAGGAGGTTCAACTCCATATCTTTCATAATGAGAATAAGGCGTTGAAGTCTGATAAGGAACTGCCAAGGGGAAGTAAATTGATAGGGTTATTTCCTTTTATTGATAGTCAAGGTGTGATAAGAGTCGGGGGAAGGTTACAAAATTCTCATCTGACATTTGAGGAAAACCATCCTATTGTATTAACATGTAATAACCATTTGTCTGAATTAATAGCAGAAGCTTATCACTTGAGATATCTACATGCAGGCCCACAGCTGCTGAGTTCTGCGATAAAATCCAAGTATTGGATAATATCATTAAACAAATTAGTGAAAAGAATGACAAATCGTTGTTTAACCTGCGTTAAATTAAAGAGACAAACAGCTCGACAATTAATGGGTGCATTACCAACAACTCGGGTCACACCCTCTTCACCTTTTTCTCATGTTTCAGTGGATTTCACAGGACCACTAAACGTTCGTATGGGTTTACCCCGCTCAAAGGCCATTGTAAAGGCCTATATATCTGTTTTTGTCTGTCATTCTTCTAAGGCTGTGTGTTTGGATTTGGTTGAATCCCTTAATACCAAGCACTTCATAGCCTGTCTCACCAGATTCTCATCCAGGTTCGGTTTTCCTAAAACGATTATGTCTGACAATGCTAAAACCTTTGTCAAAACTAGTACGGATTTCTCAGAATTTTTAAGCTTAATCTCGAGGAAAGAAAATCGAGCAAAAATCGAATCAATGTTGAGTAACCAAAATACTCAGTGGATTTTCTCCCCTCCATACAGCCCGCATAGAAACAGCCTTGTCAAGGCGGCTATAAAATCCATGAAATATCATTTGAGAAGAACCTTGGGGCAAAATGTGATATCCTTCCTAGAATTACGTACCTTGCAATCCGCAATCGAAGCCTGCTTAAATTCTCGTCCGTTGTTTACCCGGCCTACAAATGATCATGACGTGGAAATTATAACTCCACAACACCTGATAACAGGCCATCCTCTTAAAAATTTGCCGTTCACTCAAGACGACAAAAAATGTCAAAATCCAATGCGACGATATATGGCTTTAAAAAACCATTTAAATTATTTATGGAAGCGTTGGTCTGCTGACTATTTGTCAATATTCCAAAATAGATCAAAATGGCAAACAGTATCCAAGTCACTACCAGAAAGTGACATAGTTATTTTGAAAGACTCTCCCGTGCCCTTTGAATGGAAAATAGCTAGGGTTGTTAAGACTTTTCCAGATCAAAACGGTTTAATCNTGCTACCAAAGGAATAACAAACTACTGTAAATACAACTCCCCAGGACTAAACAAATTGACATTTATGAAATAGTTGAAAAATCTCAGGAAGCAGGAGGACTTCTGAGTAAACTACAATCACTCGAAGTAATTGCCATTTAGTAATTCTGTGTAATAAAAATTCCCTTAAAATAGGGCAATTAAAGCAATCTCAAAATCCTTTAACTTCGAGCCAATAGCATATGTAGGTTAGTGTATACCGGAAAGAAAGAATTCTTTACCTTCCTTCATGCTCCCGCAAATACACATTTTGCCGATGCGAAAGACTCAAGGCCTTACGGTCGTGGTAAGCGCATTATCAGTGCGCAAATTCTTAATTATATTCTGACAATCTCAACGTCCTCTCTTCATCCCAAAAATAACTTGACTCACAATTCTAACCAACTATGTTCTCGTCGGTTCTCGGTTAGGACTTCGAACCCCGGCCGTCGGCCCATGTTATGTTTCGAAATGCACCTACAGGTACTGTATCAAGCTCACCTGGACTTGGCAGGCGCCTATTGCTTACAGGTGTGCTACGCGCCTGCGCGGTCCGTCAGAATTGACGTTCCCGCCTTGAAGATATATTAATTATTTTTAGTAAGGTGTCGTCTCTCGGCGACACCGCACATGACATGAGCAGACGCTTACCCCCTCTCCTGAAGCGTAGTTCAAACTTACGCCGCCAGGGTGCACCAGTGACCGGTTAAGTTATTTTGCAATAGCGCCGAAGTTCTCCGCTTGAGTACGCTTCGGTGGGTCGCTTGACTGTCAAATAATACGACGTTCATCTGTTTCATTTTTTACGGTATATTTTTAAGGCTGCTGTTGTGCGTCCACGCAACGAAGAAGAAAGGATTCGTATTGTATCGTATATTATTGTTTTATGCTCATTTTCTTCATATTGAAACATTTATTCTTCATTCATATTCTTAATTGAACATATTATTGACTAAGCAATTGAATTTCTTCACAACAATAAAATCCTGTTTTTTTATAAGCTCCAATGAGATTAATTCTTTTTACAACAATAGGTGTATATTTTTTTATTGGAGTGATCTTTCCAGCACTCATTATTGTGAAACACTTGCTTCAGAATCAACGATGCAGACGCTTCGTCGAGAACCTGAGTCTTCAAGTTAACTTTCTGTGTGTTTTTTGTGAACACTATAATAAACTCTAGAATACTTGTTTTGCCTTATTCGTCACATAATCCAAATGCTGTGTAAGCAATAATTTTTCATCCAAAATTATGTCTATATAACGTTGCGAGGGAACTATCTGTATTTTTCTTTTCCTTTAATTTTATAATTGGATCCCCTCTATGCAGCTTCGAATATCCTTTCCTCATTGCTTTTGTTTTTGCGCTCGACATTGTTAATCCCATTTCTCTGCATAACTACTTTATCTATACTTTTCTGACATCTTTCTTCTAAATCCCTGCGACTTGTTCCTTCCTAAATGAAGGCCAAGTCATCAGCATACGTCATAAATTTCATGTTCTCTGTGTCCATGTATTCTAGGAAATTGTTCATTACTAGTATCCAAAAAAAGAGGACCCGTTGCCGATCCTTGTGTTAAAAGATGCGCAAGTTCCTCAGGTAGCGAGTGACTGAGTTAAATTTAAATTAATTTACAATTTAACTCAGCCACTCTCTAGCGATGAACTTGCCCACCTGACGAAGTCTCGCTATAGATATGAAACGTAGTGTTACATTTATGTGTTTAAAATCCAAATTAATTTTTACGAAATTGTGACAAGTGTATTATATTTTTCTTTCTCCATTTATTTTGATCATAGATCATAGATCACCCTGCCTTCAACAACGTTCTGTTTTTGATTCGTCATTTCGTTTTCGTATTCTCTTTTCTAATCTCTTGATACGTCACTCTGATTCTATTCCATCTTCATGGGATCCCGAATGATTCCTTCTTTTGTTGCGTATTCTAACAAATTTAAATTTAGCTCCACCTTCTATTAATTTTTCATTGCTCTTGCCATCAATAATGTATTATATTTCATTAATTTGAGTCCAAACTAAACTTTCCGCGGACATCCTTTTTCCTTACTACTAAACCGTATCTGTTCCACCCTCAGCCATAGAGCACGAGTTTGGTCGCCCTTGAACAAACGAACGTGGTAGTGCGTCGCTTCGGTAGCTTAACCCGTCGAACTGAAGTGAAGAAGAGTGATCGGGACCTCTCGACCTCTGCTCTCTTCCCCACATCGCAGAACCTCCAGTGTTACGTCCACATCGCTACTTTATGGTTGTCAAAAAATTAACATCTAGCAGGGAAACATATTAATAGCACTCTCGTGACTGACTAGTTTTCATTAAATTCTTTCATTTAGCTTTATACATAAAAAAGTGTTGCACTTAGTACAAAAACGCGAAATCTACTCACAACTTTTTTATTATGTATTCATTCTATTGAAATTGTGTTTCACGAAATAGAAAAAGGGAATGGAAACAAACACACACACACAAAAAAAAACAATTTTTAATGTATTTGAAAACACAAATCGTATATACCTTTTTTAACTCACCAAATAAAGTATCTTATGTTAGAGAAAATATAAAGAGTATGTTTTGTGTTCCCCTTATATAATAAATTCCTACTTTTTAATCCTTTCAAAAAAATAATATGCTGTCGGGTATTAGTATTCCTCCCGGACAAGAGCGGAACCAAACGGTGGGGGGGGGTTCTGGAGGTCCAGACCATCGTCTCGAGAAATGTTATACTGAAAAATAGAAATTTACCGAACGAAATGTTTATAAAAATAGACACTAATTAATTTCGTAAGACTGATTGGTTGATAAGTAAGCACTTGGTTAAGTATTATTTATAATTAATTATTACTTATCTTTTGGTGAGGTTCAGGCCTGCTCTTCCACCTAACCAGAATTGGGAAGGAGAGGTGTTTGGTTATGGTACCGAACCGGCATTTGTCTGTAGGCGAAGGAAACACCAGCCGAAAGCATCGTCCACTTCGGCTGATCAGTGTTTGAAATCACTGTCTACCACTCAGCGATATTGTGGAGACGAAGACTTTACCGCTAGACCACCGCTGATGGTATGTATGTATTTTTCTTTACAATTTGCGTGACAATATTTTCGGAAATAAATAATTCAACAAAAAATATTAAATCATTTTCAGCGATAAGGACAGAAAGTATGTTTATTCTCGTAAGGAGCTTCTAATGTGAAATATGTATGAAGGTATTATTAGAATAATTTGTTTATTTATTTGTCGTAATAATTAATCTTGCTTGTACATATGTATGTAACACTAAATATACTCTTTAAACATAATATTTTATTAATATAAATAATCATGTTACGTCGAATGAAAATGGGAGACGGGACCGGGGATCGAACCCGGGACCTTGAGCTCAAAGCGCTCATGCGCATACCGACTGCGCCATCCCGTTCGCCTCTCGAGTCCGTCTACTATTCTCATTCAACTTGTGAAACATGAGCGTGCTGAGCTCAAGGTCCCGGGTTCGAATCCCGGTCTCGTCTGCCATTTTCATTCGACGTAACATGATTAATCTGTTACCTGGCGGTGAGGTTCTCCGCAATTTAAGAGATTTCTATTAATATAAATAAGTAAATAACATAAAATTGTCCGTGCGATACACTTTCGGATAGCATAAACAAATTTTGAGAACCAATCGTAATGATAAGACATTCCTTCACCGTTACAACAAAAAGGCACTGGTTACGCAATTTGTTATACTTATTTGTTTAAGATACGGATTGCATTTCAGAGCACGTTTCCCGGAATCAATCCGCCACCAGTTGTATCTGAAGAAAATTGTAACAATTATTCTTTTTTTAAAATTTGAGCTGGACATCATTACGTTGCATTCATAGGGTTTATATATGTGTGCCAATTTTCAGCGAAATCAGTTGAGAGGAACTGGTTAAATATTCAGTTGCAAGATTCGACTCGAACATACTAAGTAACTAACTATCTAACAGGTGAAATTAAATAAAAGCTAGTAAAAAGATTCTATAACTATTCATAGAATCGTCACCACCACAATAAGAACTGTTACAAGAAGAAGATACGAGTATTAAGAATTCCTCCACGTACAAAGGCTTAGTAAATTGGTCACTGTCCGGTCACCGACATTAACGACTGTCGTATGCAAACGACTATAAACGTGTCACGTGAGATCCTTATTAGGAGGTAGTACTGGATTAACAATTGTCATTACTATAAAGCAATCTGAAAATCATATAAATTTCGAAATATAATAGCGTCTAAATGATCTTCCTCAATCCCTGTTATTAAGCAGTAAAAGTTAACGAAGTTGTTTTCAGAATAAAAATGCTGAACTTCAAAGGAATGAGGAAAAATTATTATTATATATATAACTCTATTGACAGAAATTGATAATCATATAAGGAAATCTTGAGATTGTTGAAAAGAAATATTGGAGTCCTCGATAATTTGAACTTTCGTTTCATTTAACCATTCCAAGTTCTTAGTTTTAATTTGTTGCTCAAATTCCGGCACTATTCTGATCTTTACAAAATTTCGGAGAAAAAATTAATTAAAAGTTAACAGGATAAAAAACATCCAAAGTTCTCGAAACCTTTAAGGTAGTTCTGACCACAGACTATAAACGTAGATAGAATGAAACCGCAAAAATATCTGAAAGTGGCAAAAGAATAAACAGAGTAACATCATCTCATTGTTGTGATTTCAACTTGAAAATATCACCTCACCGGCCACGGAGTAATACATTGTGTTTTATGCAAGAAACACATATTTTCAAAAAAAGACCAACTTTTAAATCACGAAAATGATAAAAGTTTACTTAGGTTTGTAGTAAATTTTCCGTAGTATTTTCACATCACTTTTATCTATAGGTCACCGGACATCTGAGAAAGATATTTCACTTTTTGTGAGGTTAGGTGCACAAATCACGAAACCGTAGTGCTCGGCCGCCATGTTTGTACATGCTCTTATGCACTTCAAACGACTCAAGCGAGATCCTGAATATTGTTTGTACTATATTATTAACTGTCAGATTCAAATTAAATCATGTTTTTTCTTCATAATTATTCATATTGTTGTGTTTAAAAAATTTTTGAATTATAATAAAAATCTATTATACATCTCCGTGATATGATGTCTTGGAGTGCTAGTACCACCTTAAGACGTTTGTTCTGTTACTCTTTTCATTCAATTCTATTTTAGTAAAGATTCGGATTGTTGCATAGATATTATGAGTAGGTTTGTCCAGAAACCCAAACCGAGTTCGTTGAAATAATAACGACCTCAGAAGTGGGATATGTTGGTAATTTCAACTTACTTTTTGGTATCTTTCGATAATATTTTCAATCACCTCTATCGCCGCGACCATCAGAGTTTTCTATCAACAGCGCCTCTAGTGGAGAGAAATGAGATTAGATTGACAAATGACGACTACCAGACAATGTAATACACCAATTAACGTCCTCCATATAATAAAAATAAATAAATAATTAAACACTTATGATCTATTCATAAGTTTCGATTTTATGCTGAAGTTATCATGTTCATTTGACCTGTTATGTATCTTGTATAATTTATAACATTTGACGTCGACTTCAACATATAATTGAAACTAGTGTACCTTATATCACAAAACATATAGTATGAGTTCATCAAAATGTAATACACCGTTACGCATATATATTCATGTATACATACAACATAGAATTTCCGTTTTCTTGAGAAGTTTTATTTTCAAGAAAAATTAAGATTTATTTGGCGACGAAAATACTACTTTCTGAGTCTTATTCACCAAACATATAAATCAATTATACTGAAAATTTTAGGAAATTTTAACAAAATTTATTTCGTCACACTATTTAATATTATTATCAGTAGTATTAATGCTTCATTATTTATTCTATGAAGTATTTTAAAATTATTGTATAGCATTTGAATGTTGTAATAATGTAGACGATCTTTACGGGGACAAAAATTTTATTTTTTACACATGTACTCTGAAAATGACCAAAATAGCGATTGAAACCGTAAAAACAACATCAATTCTATTAAATACATCTCAATATTCTTATAATTGTGGATGAGTGCAATTAAGTGCAGTGGAAAATTATATCTAACAAATATTTTATATGAAAATATAAAAATGTTTACTTGTATGTAACAAGACTATTTGACATACCGCAGTAATATGGCAAATATATTTTCCCTCATATCTAATAGTTGTAGGCAACTTCTTTCTCTTCGATTCATATTTAGCATTAAATAACTTAAACGTCATCAGAACAGTTATGAATAGTACATGATATTATAGAATGAATCTCACTTACTATGAATATTGATTATTACTTACCAGATGTTTTTATTTGTGAGCACTTTTGTAGTCAAGTTAGATACTTTTCAAATATAGGAATCATTTAGCGTCTTTTCTTGATATCAGTTTTAAATGCTGTTATCTCGGTAAGAAAAAAGTGGAAGACGAGATAATGAGAAGTTGCAAAAAACATTATTTGATGCTCTAAAGTTCGATATTTCATCGTGTGATAGATTACGTAGAATAGATTACGGGACAAAAAAGTTCTGCGGTATTTGCGTATTAATGTATATGAGTTGAACTGCATCAATAATTAAAGATTTGTTAACTTTGTACTCATTCATTTCATGGCTTCATTCGTATTGAAAGTAGGTTTATTACTTTCGGAATCAAACTTCTTGAACGGAGTGTTTTGACCTCGGGTCTTCCTTGTCTTCATCCGAAGAGCCATAAACTCAGAGACAATCCATGTTATGGGGTAGTAATCACTGACTACAGCTCGAGAATCAATGGTCACTTGAAGACTTAAATCCTGGTTACGCTGAATTGGGAGACGTGTTAAAAGCATTTACCTCTGGACTTTGAATTGTAGGGGAATTGGATAATTACATGATGGCGGTTCTGAGCTGGAAAAAAAATCTACCACCTTGTTGCCAATGCGAACTGAAATGATTTGTGCGAGGAGTGTAATTGACACGCCAATGTAGATATTAGTTTTCAAATGAGAAAGCAGAATGTGATGGAGAAATGCGGGTCATCTTTTACTTCCCAAAATTCATTGCTTCTTCCTGCAAGATACACTTTTTTAAAAAGGTGGCATCCATAACAATATTTAGGTAAACTTAAGATGTATCGTACCGTGTGCAGATACATCGTGAAATCGATATTGCGCTGTACTAAAAAAAGTTCCGTACCATTATGTACGCCATATCATTCTGTACAATTCCGTACCAGTTTGTACGGTTTTTTTAAAACATACATTTATTAATTGAAATTTATTTATGTAACGCTGAAAACAATTTATAGAGACCGTTTATTTGACTTTCGTAACTGGTCCTGTAAAAATAGTTATTTTAAAATTATAACAAAGGCATATTTACATACATATTACAACGTACTTTCATGGCAATTCCGTTAGCACAAATATCCTTCGCGCTCGCTTGCCACAGAGATATCTCGAGTTCGATACCGGGTGGGGTCAGAAAAAAATAGTAGCTTTTCACTTTATGTCTCAGTTCATATAGCTGTGATGCTTTAAATGTTTACCATGTGCAGCTTACCACCGCAGCTGTAATACTCGGATATATTCTGGCCCGAGTTTTTCTCCGTTTTTCCTTCGAGGCGGATTTCTTATACAGGTTCTCTAGACATTGTCTAGGGGCGTGTTTATTGTAATAATAAATCGTGAATTTAGTGTTATTTCAATTCTTATTATTTTTAAACACTATACTCAGAATAATCGATAGTTCGATAACAATTTTTACATGTAAATTTTGTGTGTGTTAAATTACAAACATATTGACATTCTATTAGTATTATAACTCGCAGCTAACTTTTCATCTTATCTAGGAATTTTTGCTGAAATTTTTCAAAATCCGCCTCTGCCTTAGGGCCCTTGATCGGAATTGATGGGATGGTCTCTTGCTTGCTTCCGGAGAGTAAATTAGTTTATTGTCCTCCACGTGGTCATCCGCAGTCTGAACTGTTTTTTTTTACTATAAAATTTATTATTATTATCATTCCATGTAGACGCTGTTACCTCGAAAACATTTCACGATGTTTCTGGTGAGTTGGACCTTACTAGCACTCGTCAAATTGACTAAGATATTACTTGTTAGCTGCGTCAAACTTTAAATTATATTTATTTTGGTAAAATCTCGTTTCTTAAATTCAATTGCAAAGTCAATTTGGGCTACATGTTCCATTTTACTTTAAATTCCCGTGTATGCCATTGTTACGAAAAGAACGAAACAAATGAACAAGGAAAAGAAAAAAAGGAGTAATATTCCCATCCGAGAAACCATAACCTCCAAGGTCTTCGGAAACGTAACCTGGAGCAACACGACTGCACCAAGCTTCGTCCTGACAGGCGGAAGAGGAAAAGCATATATTTCATTGCATCCAATGCGAACTCGCATCATTTCTGCTTCGTCACACATGCGACCTTCACACATCTCATGCGTTCAGAGACTAAGTGGTGGAGTGGAAGAAGTTACGAAATACGAAGTCTCAATGACGGATGTTGAGATGTGGATAGGGGGTGGAAAAGGCGCACAAATCATGACCAAAACGGCAATCACCTAATTTTTTAAGTCACTTTTAGGGTGATTAATGTATTCGTACTTATAAAACTTATATCAACGTATTGCTTTTGACTGAAAGGTATCTGCAATCACATGTCTATATACACCCAGCACCAATAATGTTTCGTACCCGTACCGGTAAACTTTGAATTGAAAAAATTGTAGGGTACCTTTGTAGTTATTATTTAAATGTACTGTAACCTTGATAAGTTCACGTTCGATTTATGTTGCCAGAAAGTATTGATAGATTAATGAATGTTCATATCTTTTTTTTCAAAACTTTAATGTGTAAGAAACCGGAAGTGGGAAGCGGCGTGTAAATGAAGTATACGAATCTCAGTGCATTCCAAATCAAATCTCACTTCATTAATTTGTTCGTGCGTTATCGGATAAGCAAACGATATTGGGCATCATAACAAAAATTTGAAAATAAAGTCTCCTGAAGCCAATTCGTATAGATCTGA
>NNCF01129542.1:622520-687255 GCA_002313205.1 Laupala kohalensis
TATATATATATATATATATATATATATATATAATAGGAAAGTATTATATGAAATATAATAATTTCCTTATACATTCTGTATAATTGGAAAGGACAAAAGATTCTGTCCAGCCAACGTCCGTTCCTGCCCCCACCGACCCGTTAATGACAACGCATCCGCTGATTCCTAGAAACCCTGCCTGAGGGGACGTCCCAACAACTCCGCCACCGGCCGCGCCACTGGAGGAGGTTCCGTGTCAACGGACAGACAATCGCCCAGCGCACTCTGACCGCTACGCTTCTTCGCCTACACGACGCGGCGGGCGTTAACTGTACTCTCCGCGCGCATACGAATCTCAACAACAGACGCATTTGCATGGGGAAAATGTTCGGTTCTTTATCCCCGCAGTGCTCGCGCTCACGAATGATTCTCAACCGCTTTCGAAGTAAAAAAAAATACATTTCATTAACTAATTAAATAAATTGTTATAAATTTGCGACCTTTTTCGGACGAATTATACATTTTTTTGTTCAGAACTCACTACGTTTCGACGTGGATTTTACGCCGTCGTAAGGCGATCAAGTAATAACATATTATAACAATAAACAAATATAAACACAAAATATGTTTACAAAAAAATAAAAACACAAACAAGTTATAATGTTGTATTGTATAAACCAGATAGTTTTTCAGTGTCTGTACGTAAATTCAAACTCCCGTGTGTATTTTTTATAAATATAATTTCTGATACACAATGTAATAATAAACTTCTTTGTCCAAAATTAATGGATTTTTCCAATCCATCAAGTGGTCATTATTAATGCAATGTGAGGTAACTACAATAAGTTCTACTGATTTTAAATTTCTTTTGTGTTCCTGGATTCTAGTTTTTAACCGTCTTTTTGTTTGACCTACATAGCTAGCATTACAATCTTTACATTTCATTAACATTTTTATAAAAAATATTTTTCGTCAATAAATCTCGTTAAATAATTTTCATCGATCAAAATTTTTCGCTTAAGAATGGTGCGTCAAGGTCGGATGGATGACACCCGTCAGCCATTTATTAAATAATGTACAATCAACATAAATAAATCCTTTCTGTCTATAAATTCAATTTTAATACTTGAGTTGTTCATAAAATACACTTCCCGACAATATTAAAGTACTCGACAGAGCACGTCGAGTGAATGGCCCGTATCATCAAACACTCGTTGTTACAGAATGTTAAGAAAACAGTGCGCGATAGAGGCTTGGTAACCTTTGAGGTGAAGCAATTCATGTTTAAGTTTATTAATCTTAATGCACGCTCTGTTGCCATGGCAATATTCGGAAAAATAGATGAATACTTCCCAAGGATGACCACTACAGGGTCATCCGAATTCTAAAGGAAATGTATTTTATACGTCCCGTCAACTCCTGTAAGAGATTGAGATGTTCTACAGAAATGTTTTGGGTGGATTCATTTATCTGGATTCTGAAATGACTCATCATAAATTATAATAAATTTAGATTGATTTCAAGCAGAGATTCTTGTAAAGTGTTATTTGGAGGTAGCGTTATTTTCTTCTCTGCATTGAGAAGAATAAAGGTAGTTAATTTCACCTGAAAAAAAAAAGTGTTGAGGTAATCAACTTTACTAAATTTCTAGTAAACTGCTAAGCAGAATTACATTTAGACTTCCAGTGCAATGTTTAAGATAAAACATTTACTTTGGTTAAATACCCGCAACATTGGTATTGAACATTCACTTAATGCAAATTCCAGAACTTCCATATTGTTCCGCAATCCCGCAATAGTTTAAATGTCTATATCCGTGACTTTCAGTAATTACCAGGTATTTGCACTTTTTGAAAAGGAAAATGAATTAATCTGTCAAAAACGTATGTTTCTTACTAAATTTCATTCGGATTTGTCTAAACGATTCCAAAAGAACGAACTTCTCCAATCGAGTAGTGAAAGTTAAAGAACAAACTCTTAAAAAACACTAATAGACAGTTCAGTATACGTTTAACACGAATAAACAGGTAACTCCAATACAAATTTTCTATAAAAAGAAAGTTACTCACAAATATATTAGTAAAAACTGAAGAATTTCGATAAATTAGTTAAAACGATAAAAATTCGATGGGTAAAGTAACCAGGTAACTATAACTTCTTTCCTTTTTTTTTGGTAAAACATCAATAATTTTTAAAGATTGAAAAAATGAAAATATAGTTTTTTATCTTAGCTTCGAAGTATTACATTACAATAAATGTCAATATTATAAAAGAAAATCATTCTGGAAACTTTAAACGGTCGTAACTGAAAAAACGTGCACTTACCGTGTAATTGTTGGAAGCCACAGATATCACTCACATTAAATCGCACGAAAAAATTGAATCTTACTGATATTCTGTATGAAAAGACGAATGCTTACTTGTATGCGGAGAGGTTATTTTAATCAGTTATGCATTACCGTTCCAATCATAATTTATTGTTAGTTCCATTCAAATATAGTTCAAATTCCACTTGATGCAAAAGTTGCATAAAGTCGATAAATCATTTTCTATAGCATACATACGAACCAAGTTCCCTCCGATAGCTCAGGGGTTAGCTTGCTCGCTCGCCACTGAATCATTCCAGGCTCAATTCCCGGCGAAGCCAGTAAAAAAAATGTGGCTTTTCATTTCAATGTTCCAGTTATGAGCGTTGATAAACGAACCTTCCTTCCTCTTTTCTATCCACTTTCTACTACTCCTAGTATCATAAACTCTTCCTAACTCCTCCTACTAACACCTCCATGTGGGCCAAATTGTTGGAGAACTCAGGTAACCAACCCACCAATTAACATTAGCCCTGCCTCCGATCACCCCATGTAAATAAGCTTCCGTTACATTTCCGATTTACAAAAACTACAAAAAAATTCAATTATCTAACTTAATCCATTTCTTATAGTTTACTCGGAAATGAAAATAATCCATGGAATTTAGAAATGATTAATAACTTATAGAAACTGGTGTGAATATTGCTCAAATTTACTGCAATGATAGTACCCATAACTATCGTTTGACCATGAGTATCGTAGTAACATATCACCAGGATATTTAAGGGTCTCTGACATAATTCTATTGTCTCTTAGGGATTTTGTTCGTATAATAACTGATATATGTTTATTGTTTTCCTTGTTATGTTATTTTCCCTCCTCACGATCAAATCAACAGCAATCAAATCGCAATAAATTCCACATTATCTTAATTGATATCTTTTTCTCACTATTCATCTGTACTTCTCCAGAAATTACTATCGAAACATAAATTATAACTTCACTTTGTCGGTCGTAACATGATGGACGATACTGGAAGAACAATGATTTAGTAACACGTTAACTCTGTAATATTTTCGCGACTAGAGACACTTGAAAGGAAAGACAAGTTTCCACAAACTACAACGGCCGGTGGCATATTTATACTCTGTTGCAATGTCTTGCTTCAGAGAACCATGGTAGGCGGTGGACGTAGGTCCGAGTACATGTTGCTTGACCCTGGTTTATTAGTGTGGACAACGCGAAATGATTTAGGATTACCAGAAGTTTCTACAAGCTATGTTGGATAAGAGATTCCTTTCTGTAAAAGATAACGGGGTTACTGAAAAGGAAATAATCTGTAAAGTATCATTACTTCCTTGATCAAGATAGTTTCATTTAATTTAAAAATGGGTATATTGTTCCTTCGGTAACACACTAGTAAATTTTGGAAAGGGATCCGTGAAATTTTCGTCATCCATCTTTTCCGATAATTTTACATCAAAGAGGAAGTTGGATAGTTGGCGAATATTGATTGGTATATGAAGATCAACAACCTGAAAATATTGTATAGTTTTCATTTATTAAAAATTTTAATTAATTTCTCTGTAAATCGTACCATGAATAAATAATAATTAATAAACTTTTTCAAAAAATCAAGGGCACAAGGGCAGTGGCGGATAAATATATATTTATAAAATAAATTATTTAATAAATACATAATGTTATCCATTTATCATTTCATGATAAATTTTCAAAATTCGAGATGACTAAAACGAAGTATTGGTGACATTCTCGTCAAAAAGAATCCTGCACTACCCGGAGGAAAACCTGAGAAAAACCGGGGTCATGATGCGGATTAAATATAATATGCTTACGAGTAATCACGTAGAACAGCAGTGAAATCATGTTCAAATAAAATGGATTGCGCCCACTTCAATTTCTTACTTAAATTCATTGAGTGAAATTCAATCTTATCAACAATATTATATGGTTTCAATAGTTTAGAATTAAAAACAGGATGTATAAAAACACCAAAAAAGCATTTTTAAAAACCGCAAAACAGTTATTTTTATTTGTATTTTATGGTAAAATAGGCAGCATAGGATGTTGTCCAGACATTCCTGTATAACGTTTATTGGAGGAAAGGCATGTTCTCGCAGTTACATGCTAAGAAGTTAGGAAGAGACAAATTGTAATTCGCAGCAATATACAATTGGTGACTTGATACAAATTTTATAGTCGCTCGGAACAAAAAAAGTTTATAGCCTCTATTTACTAATTATAGTAATACAAAATATTTTTTTATGATTGTTTCAAAAAAAAGAAATACATAACTAAGGACCACACCAAGCCATAAACCACACCAAGGACTTTTCAGTCGCCCCACTAATTTTTGAGTGAGTTTCCCATTTAAAATATCGTATATTCGAAATCGTAAAGGGGTTATCCCAATATAGTTAACTATAGTTTGGAGAATTCTTTTACTATTATTACTAACATCATTTGAGGAACAAACATGATAAAAGTTTTAGGAATCCAGTATAGTTGAATACTTTTAATACTATCAAAGCTGCATTAACATGAAGTCCACTGCATAAATGATAAAGATAGAAAAAATTATCATTTTCTTTCTGCCACTTACGTTCTTATTTTCTTGTTTTTTTTCATATTCCGTTAGTTTGATTATTCAAAGTAAATATGTCTCCGAAATGGTCAAGTATAAGGGAAGTAGTATGCATTAAGTTCACATAAAAAAAACTCTTTATTTTTAATTTCTAGGACAACCACTATTTTGTTTTTTAATTAGTAGATCAAACCTTTCATACTCCTAAATTCTGCTTTTTAAATAATTATTGTTTGGTATTTAACAAAATTCTCCAATATTTTCGAAATAATAATTATTTACACAGTCTTTTGGCATGAAACTGTCTCCTCTACAAATCTAGGTGTCTGTTTCAAAAACCAGAACGAACCAAAGATTTGAATTTTAATTATCATCGTCGTCACAACTCACGATGACGTCGTCAGTGTTGTTGCTGGCAAATTTCTAGTTGAAATCAAGCAGCAAGTGAACGATAAAGCATAATCATATACATTAATACGCTAATGTTCCAGAACTTTCTAGTTCTTTTCTGCGTAACCCAAATGAAGTTATCGTATTTTAGAGCGATAAAAGATATGTCGATTATTTCCTATTGTTTGTATCTTTCACATTTTCCTTTCTGAGATAACAACATTGAAAAATTACATCAAGAAAAGAAGCTACATGACTCACATATTTGAAAAGGTTGTTACTTGACTACTTGAGTCCTAACAAATGACAGCTCCGACGCGTCTGACCATGCTGGCACGAACCGTATTCATCTGGGATGGTAAGTAAATTACGTGGTGCTCATTGTGCATTATTAAATTCTTTTAATTACTATTCTGATGATCCACTTACATCGTTTAGTGTTAAATATGAAACCGATTGTTACTACCCTAGAAGTAGCAGATGGGAAATGTAGTATCTGCCATAATAGTCAGGTAAATAAAATAGTCTTGCTACATCAAAGAAGTGTTTCATATTTTCATGCAGAATAGTAGTTAGATTCAATTTCCCTTGTGACTTAATTGTTTAGGTTAACCGATTAATGCTTTATTTCATAAAATTACGCTTCTAAAAATATAATGATTTACAGAAACACAACTCTCATGTTCAAAGTGATGTTTAGCAACCGTGTGTGTCAAATTACATCACGCTTTGATGTTGTCCTGAATGAGTTTATTGCAATTGTTTATGATATTATAAAACTTGCATTACAGTAAATGTAAGACTCTCGCCCAAAAATGTTAGTTTTGGTCTAATAATCTCCACCAGATCTTCGTAACACGAAGCCATAATACCGCAAGTCATGTGGTAGTAAGAGCAAGGAACTTGAAGTATCCGCTACCGGCATGTGTGATAGCTTCTATGACCCGCAGTTCAGGGCTCTCGACGCTTCGTAATGAAAAGAAGAGTTGAATATGGAAGTCTCTGAATTATGGTTCTCCGAACGGTAAACGGATTGAGAGCCTTCTGGAAAAGGTCTATGAAGAAGAATGACGATGCCGATGTGTTTTCCGATTAAAGCACCCCGTATGGACCAATTCGTAACCTAACTGTCACATTCACTGCTGGGGTGGATTTATATCCCTCCCCCACAAAAAAATATTGTGTTTCTTGTATGTATATTCATCCATTCTAATATACAAATTCTAATATATAACGTGAAAGTGTGTCTGCCTGTTCGCTACCTTACCACGACTGAACCGATCATGACGAAATTTGGCAAGGCAAGATAGTTTTGATGTTTAGGATGAGCATAGGATAATTTTTATTTTTGAAATTCGCGATAAGAAAGATACTATTTAATTACTTGTTGACGATAAATGTCGATAACATCCTGAAAAAGAATTGCCTGCGCCTGCGAGATGTTGTAGTCTATATAATCGAGTTTTTAATCAAAATTTGTATTATTGTGAATTCGAAAAATTAAGGTGCTGTCCATGGTTTTAAAATGCAGTAAGTAAAAGTATTTTTATCTTACAATACAGATATTTTATCTTTTTTCCTGAGTAAAACAAGATTTTTGTGGATAGACACATGTTGTCGGGGACTTCTTCGTAGATCTCTTCAAGGCAAACAATATTTTCGTTGATATTTGTCACCTATCTCTAACCGTTTAGGCAGTGTAAGCAAATATGTGTTCCCCCCCCCCCGACGTTTATAGTCAAGTTACTTTTGCCCATGAGTACTACAATTTTGATAAAACACAAATTCATCCTTTCCAGACACAGTTAAAAACGCAACACTTCAACTATGAACAGTGAACACATTCTCATCAGCTTAGTAAAAATAATAATTCGATAATCGGGTGATCATTTCGATTATCATGAAATCTGATTCACGTTAAATTAGAGAGAATACATATATTTAAATTTATTGTTAAGAAAGCAGTTACAAACTGCGTATGACCACGTGGAGGGAAAAAAAACTAATTTACTCTCCGGAAGCAAGCAAGGGACCATCCCATCAATTCCGATCAAGGGCCCTAAGGCAGAGGCGGATTCAAAAAATTCAGCAAAAATTCCTANGTTATAATACTAATAGAATGTCAATATGTTTGTAATTTTAAGCAAAAAATTACATGTACAAGTTATTATCGAACCATAGATTATTCTGAGTATAGTGTTTAAATATCATAAGAATTGAAATAATACTAAATTCAGGATTTATTGTTACAATAAACACGCCCCTACACAAAGCCTGTTATTATAATTCACGTGTTCTTGCTTCTATTCTATAACATTTGGGGAGAGATCTAGGAAACTCACTCCAAACGTAACCAATCCATACCATATCAAATAAGTAAAAACACGTGAATTAGGTTTCACCTGGTCCGTAGGAGCCTCTACACATTCCGGTTAAAACAGATATCAGTAAATTGTTGAAAATATGAATTCAAAATTCCAATATACTTTTCTTTTCTTCCGACTAACGGTCGATGTATGTAAAACCGAAGAGAGAAGAATCAATTTATTATTTACGTGAGTGATGAAGGAGAAGGACCAAACCAGTTTTGTGCAAATATGTGAGTGACTTTTATGAATTTTTGTTTATATTTTTATTACTTCTGATGTATAAACCTTTCATTTGTATTGGTTGGAAAAAATATTTTCTTCCAGAGTAATAAATTGCCTTAAACTTGCATTATTTTACACCAAACTTTCCATAACCCCTGATCCCCCAGTGGTCTAAGCTCACTCTCAAATATAATCCTGTTTCTGCCGCTGTTAACCGGCACGAATTCTGCATTCTAACGAGAAAGAGCATCTTTTCAGTGAAACTTTTTTTGCAGCGCTTCAGTTCTAGACATTTTTATTATCATAATTGGTATGATGAAGATATCATAATTATTATTGGAAAGAGTTGGAACATTCCACAATGTAATATCGTTCGTACAAATTACATTTTGACATCCTCCACCACTGTATAATGCATCTAGAACAATGCTTGTTACCCCCTCCCCAATAATTACTAAACGTTAATTCTATCTTCCCCCTTCCGATAGATTTTGTAACTTTTTGGACAATGTGAAGACAAACTTCGATACAGAAACGTGATTGTACTATAACAAGGTGATGTAAAGATATCACTAGTTTGTAGGAGGTGATACTACACTCATAATGAAACCTTTTCTGTGTTATCATATAATAATTCCTTTTATCACCTACATAATGACGTATTCTGCCTTAGAAGAGCTTAGTTTGAAGTAAATATTTTCGAGTAATTGTCGCCATGACGGTTCGCCGTCTACCTCTTCATTCAAGTCTCCTGTCACAATTCCTGAGCAATAAATGCATTGATAAAATGTAAAATTACTATTTTATTTCTGTATGAATTTTGACAATTGTTAAGTAAGAAGGGAGAAAAATGTGCATTTTCGAAATAACAATAGATAGATCAGTTTCCAACTTGTAATATAGTTATGTCAGCGATTGTATTCTCAAATGTATTTCATAATTGCCTGTCATTGAAATCCATGTATAGCGAGCATCAGTAGCGGTCGTTACCGTAGTCCACAGTTCTCCACAACAAACAAACTCCTTCATCAAATCGAAAATGAAAAAGGATTTACGCGGTACAAATGAGAACTAATTACAGACGATTACAAAAAGGAATAAATACGTGTCTCACGATAATATTGTCTGGGTTATCTAGGTGGCTCCGCGTCAAAGTATTAAGAGGTAACGTTTCTACCATTCTACTTCATACAAACGGACTTAAAAGATACACGTTTAAGATAAAATTAAATACTTTTTGAGGAGGGTTTAACGACATGAACAATGAATGAACGTGTAAATTATCTGAAACACAGGTTAAACTTTATATCATAATCACAATTATAAATACGCAACAAAAACAATCACATGTTATAGAAGTTTTGTTTACATGAAACACACATTTTTAAACATTAGGTCTTATGTGAACAATAGTGTAAAATCACAAATATTTTTATTTACAAAATATCATCATGTATTGAAGAAAATATTGAAAGAATAGCTGAACACTAACTTAAAAAATATATATGAAACCCCACTTTTTTTTTGTTTACTCTTTTCGTTCGAACTACACGAACGAATCTATTTACATACTTAAATGTTGAATACGTAACAGTACGTCATTATTCGTCCCATTTGTTATTAAATATAATACCACGAAGAGACCCACAAATATACAGAGTTTTCAGCATTGCATACTAATATATACCTAATTACGAATTACTTTAAAATCCAGACAAAAGGAAAATACACTTTACATCGAAATCATAATACAAAAAGAGCTAGTTATGACTTCTCAAATTCGTTGATTTTAATTTCACTTTTAGGTTATGTACTCGAAAATAATGATCTTCAGAGCACTTATATAATTTTGCTTCTACGATTTAGTCCCGTAGATTGTACGTTCATTGGATGTCCACCTCACGCAACGAAATTGAACTCTGGCGAACACAGTAACAGTCCCCACAGCTATGCGAGTGAAGATTCACATCTAGTGATTAGCAAACCATTTAAAGCAACCGATATCAATCGAACTCTGCATTTTAATTGAAATAACCCTTACGAAGGATCTTTTGAAATTTCTAATTATTTGATAGATTACTTTCTCTATTTTCATACCATTGATATACCATAAAATTCACAGGTTAGTGTTGATTAAAAAGAATAATGTATGAAAGAACAGCATCCATGTACAAATACATACACCGCACCAACATCTTTCTCCATTTCCAATACTCACAAAAAAAGGGTATCGAATTTAATCTAAACGTGATTCCACATTCGTCTTTGTCTCGATTGTCGCGCCTCTGACGGACAAATGAGGAAACAATCCGTTGGCCTCGACACGCGGGAGACCATCCGTCAGACCTCCGTGGGAGGGTCAAGAGGTCAGCTGGAGCGGCGTAGGGGCACTTGTGACGTGGTCATGCAGACACCGCTGGGTCGGAGGATTAGGTACTCAATATGCAGAAGGACTACGATACAAGACTGGCCTCATGTTTTTTTACGTGTTTTGTAAATGAAGGAATAGTGATTGGATCAAATTTTGCAAGTCGATGTTTTTTTAAAAGGATTCGTGTTCGAAGACCTTTGAGACGCGAAGAAAATATATTTTCTGTTTGATATTAGTTTGCATGGGATTGTGTTGGACATCTTTACGTGAAAAATGATTCCTCCTCAACTATGGGGGATTTAGGGAGCGCGTCTTTCTGGACACAACCCCCTTCCCCAAAAAATAAAATAAAAAATTAATTTTCTCGATTTTCGTAAACAATGGTACGTAGGCTTATTATCCACAAGGTGTAGTAACATTATATTGTTACAGCCTCAATTTTGCATATTTTTTACCAAACTTTCAGTACCACCACACATCCCAGTAATGCAAGCCACCCTCAAAATCAAATCGCGCATACTACTTCTTCCCCCCCACCAAAAAAAAATCCAAATTTTGTTTCAGAAGACTGTGTGATGATAATAAATATACGTAAGTTTGTTATTTTAAACATATTAATTTTTACGTACAATTTTGCTTCAGGAGATTAAAATACCTTATTGTGCCAAAAATGGTTATCCGCAGTTTTAAGAGCGTAGAGTTGAAAATAGTTAAAAATGTATCAAACTATTTTTTTACTCATACCTATGATAATATGAGTAAATATGATATCATAAGATGGTTGAACACAAATAAAAATAAGACATAAGTACAAATCAACCAAATAATATTATAATTAATAACATTAGTAGGTTCGAACACTCGACATTCTATGACTTTCTTATTGTATATCTAGAATTCATCTTCAACAAACTTCATTTCTAGATATTAATAAAACATCATTAATACATTAATTAAACGCATATTACAGAAATTTGCCATGAAACTAAACTTTATTAGATCTTCTTTATTTCCGTATTATGTTTTATTGCTCATTTGTTTTCCATTTTATTTTATTTAAGTGACTCGTTTCACCCGATTAAACTCGTTTGGTTTCACCTCCAGACCCTCTTTAGATCTTCATCCCATTCAGAATCCCAGCGTGGATATCTCCCTTACATCGAAAACTAAGTGTACGATAAAATTGTGACTGCGCACACTTTGAGACGATGACTAGAGGATGGGCTAATTTTTATTACAATTTGAGTGTCCTACAACGAAACAAAATAACGTGCTTTGCCGTTTCATTGTAATAACTTCAAGGCTTACGTTACACGCTGTCAGATATAACCTGACTTTTGGCCACTCACAACTGACTACAGGTAACTTTTATGTAAACAGTGCTGCCATCTATGATTGATATCTGAAAGTTCTATCATTTACGTTTGAATATAATTATTATAAATATTACATTATTATATAGAAAATAACTGTGAATGAATGCAACTTTGAATCATGGACTACACGATAAGATAATTTTAATTACATAGTATTAAATACCTGTAAGTGTAAAAAATTTCATTTTTTGAAAATTTGTCTTTACTACTCACTTCCCTGTACCATAGCTGTCTGTATATTAACAAGGATACTTTCTCAATTTCTTTATGCTCTTTGTTATTGTATCTGTCATTGACTATTGATCCTTCTCCTGGATTACATTGTGTCTTTGCGGTTTCTGCCTTTTCAGACTGCACTTGTTGGCCACCATTGTAGCGCTGACGTCACGTACTACGTATAAGATAATTAGGCATTTTTCATTCAATTATAATAATGGAGATCGATAGTAAAGAAATATCAGAAAAAAATAGTAACAAGGGATTACAGCCACATCACTATTGTAAAAAAGAATGAATGCGAACAAAGGTACATTTTCGGAGTCGCATTCGATCAATTGGTCTTCCGATAGCTTTGAGCGCATCCTTAAAGGCAATTTATGAATTAGCTTTCGTACGTAATAAGATATTGACAGTCAAGTAAATATTTAGAGAAAATCATACCCTCAGTACTTGGGGAACCCCTCACTCATCCATCCTAGTTTTACTTTTTCAATGTAGTATTTGTAAATGGGAAATATAGTGTGCTATTGAAGCATATCTACATGGGGTGGTAGGAGGTAAGGGTGAGTAATAAGGACTATTTTTAGTATATGAACCGGTTAGCTAGGTTTACCAACAACTTGACCCAAGTAGAGGTGTTTGTAGGACTAGTTATAGTGAAAGTTAGAGATGCTAGGAGGTGGACAGGAGGAGGCTATATGAAATGGGACATAAGTGAAAAGCCACAAACTTATTCTGTCCTGCCGGGAAATGAACCAAGAGTAACTCGGTGGCGAGCAACTGAGTCACGGTAGGGAAGCTGTTGAAGCACTTGAAGATTGAGTCAAAGTCAAACTATCCCACAACAGGCCCCGAAGGTCTATGGGGTTCGCGGAGAGTGGACCTTCGCAATTATTTGACCTCGGCACTAGGAGGAGGAGATGTGGTCAGTATCTCGCTCCGACCGGTTTGACCCCAGGATAGACCCTGGTACTCATTTTATAACAGGCTGAGAGTTATGAATATCCCCACCTCACCGGGGATCGATCCCCGGCCATCGAGTCAGCGCTCTACCCACTGAGCCGCGCTGACTCCACTTGAAGATTGAGTGTTTAAGCACATTCTCCGGTGTATATGCTAAATTCTCCCTTGGGTGAGCGACGCAATAAATGTGTTCCTTTCAACGCTACGGAGGCACGGGAACAAGCATATACTTGGATTTACACGCGTTAATCCCTAACTGAAAGTTGTAATCAGATTGGACACGCTTCGAGCGGGATGTGTAGGGGTAAGCACTGTGTAATGTTGAAGCAAAGAAACGAACTTGGCTTGAACGTGTCGACGTGTGGGATGAGACATATCAAGACGACTTTATTCGCTAATGCTGTTCCGTTCGAGAAATTATAGGTAGGAATCAAATTATTTTTAGGGATGTTGTTTTTGCATTTCGGCGAATTGGAGCAAGAATTTGCTTACGTTTTGACCTGAGACGTTTACATCAGGGTTACAAGAATTATATTTCATTGTAATATGCACTATTGTAAAGAAATAAGATATGTTGGTGGTTAGAGTTGATATTAGTTTTATTTATGTTAGGTTGGTTAGTCCATGCTTGTTTGATCAGTTGTAAAACACGTGGTTGTTGTCTGAGTTAACATGTAAAGATGTGTAAATGGAATATTTTGCAGTTTAGAATGGGTGGGAGGTCATGATTTTATTTTTAATGGTTAATTTAGGTATGTATCTTTGTGTCTTGTTTCACTGGAGAGATGACTCCTTTTCCTAAAATTTATAATTATTAGATTCTATGATTTTTTTGTCTTGCAAAACTAATAGGTGGAAACGTCAGCATGAGTTGAAAAATTATTCTGTTTCATTTGCCTATATTAAAGACAGCTACCCTTTCGACAAACATGACCAATAACTCTCACGCGTTGAATTATTTTATTTCTTTTGAATAAAATTAACTGTTTTATGTAATTATCGGCAAAAAATAATTCTAATACCTACACGTTTTTTTCTTTTAAGTATTAATAGACCTTATTTAACACTTTCAATTCGTTGGCAAATACAATAATTTCCCAAATCTAATTAAAGCAATTTCGGAATCATTTTGTTTATTGTATATTGTGACATTCCACTTTGTAACAATGATAACCGTACCAATTTACCAATTACCAATTTACTAACAATCATATTTTGTATGACTGAAAAAAAATTAGTTAATAGAATTTCGTCTAATTGTACGCAACGATTCTGAGTAAACGGATGATCAGTTCCAATCATATTTTGTATATAAAATACTAACTGCCCGTTGTCGGTAAACAAGCTCTAGAATTCTAAATCACTTTAATGGGCATTGCATATAACGGTCAAAGTATGTGTTAGAAACTTTCTCGAAACCGGTTCCTTATTATTTTAAAATTTGTGCACATAAAGTGTCTTTCAAATGCAGATAAATATTTCACTTTTCAGTTTTGCGCTTGATATGTTGGTTTTAATGCTTCGAAGTTCATTTACGTATTTATGGCATTTCGAATAATTTCAAATTTGGAATAAATTATTGAACAAGTAGAACACAATAAAAATGTAAAATCACGTTTCGGTCTCAGTACAGAAAATAGTCATCGTAATGATTCCTTACATTTTATGATTGGTGAAGTATCACTGGAGAAAATAGGATATTGACATATTACCTTTCGGGAATAAGATAAAGCGATGATTAATCTACTCCCACTCAGTCTTAAATTGTCATCGTCGAAGGAAACCATTATATAGAATCACCAACGTCAACAGCCAGGTAAAAAATGAGACGGACCGGGACACGAACCTGGGACCACCTGCTCTGGCCGCAGGTGTGCTAACCACTACACCACCCGCAGAGGAGGAGGTCTCGGCTTCGAGTACCGGTGCGTCGCAATTTTCACCTGGCTGTTGACGTTACAAACTCTCCTCCACGAGTAGGAACTCGGATGTCGTGAGTTTAAAAATTATATGAATTTACAGCTGTCATGTATTCAATCTTTTAAAGAAGTGACTTAATAATTCGTTACCAAAATACTTCCAAACCAAACTACACTCACATGTTTTCCCGTCCGTTCTTCATATCTGTTCGATCTTCCACCGAGTAAAATAAATATTCATCTTCATGAAATACAATGTTTGTGCGGAGTCTTTGTAAAGTTGTCAAGTGACTTTGGTCGTTTGAAAATACGCGGAAAGCAAAATATAAACGATCTTTGCATTCTTACATCACTAGATAGTATATCATGTCACATTGGCTCTGGACAGTGGTTTTTATCTACTGTAGTGGGAAAATGTCTTGATACTCGAGTTAGAGCATTAATAAAACAATAACCCGTTGCACCACACAAAAATGATTTACACCTAATTTTTTCGTATTTCATTCTGCGTCTATCAGTGTGAATTAAAAATTTGAATGCATCCTATTTAAATTTTATTGCAAGTATGAAGAAAGTAGTGTCGGTTTTTTTACTCTTTCAATCGGAGCGCTGACTTTGAAAAATGCCATGCTTAAAAACAACTAGTCTGATCACAACCCCCCCACCACCACCACCACCACCACCAGGGGACTTACATCTAGTAAGTACGTGTTTGGCAAACATGGGGCCCCGAGCAGAGTCTGGCATTGCTTCCACTTATTTGTGTACGGCTCCTTCCTTTCTCTTTTCTGACCTTCCTTTGTCACTTCTTTGTTCTTTTCGATCCTGACGGTATTAGGGCTAGGGTATCTTTCATTTTCCTTTCTTGATGTTTTGGTATGTTGTAATTCAGGAGTGTTTTTAGTGGGTATGGTTGAGTCATTCGGCGAGTCCCACACGCGGGAAGAGTCATGTTTGCTCTCCTTAGTGCGTAACTGCATTTTCCCTACCTGCACAAGTTTTTAGGGCTCCAATGACCTTTGATGTCGAAGAGCCGTAAAACGCTATACAAAAAAAAAAGAAAAGAATAATCACAACCATATTTTAATACGACGTAAATACACTTATTGTTTATTATATACTCGCACTTCATAATTATAATATAATGTAATATAATATACGTTTTTGGTGCTATAATATTTTCTTATATATTTATTGCAATGTAGGTTGCTCAGTGCTTAGATCTTTTCGTTATGAGTTGTATTTGAAAGGTTGATTGCGGAACGCTCCAGATGTCACCGGAATGTGACGTCGATAGTTGATCAGCAGGTTACAACTCAACGAACTGTTTCTTCTTAAATATATGTGTGTTAAGTTCAAATAGCATCAAGTTATTTTTGCATTCAGATCCTGAATCATGGTTCAAATCTTATATTGAAAAGAGTTTTCGGTTTCGTCTCTTGTTTCAAAACACTAAATAAACAACACAAAAACTTCCGGGTGCGTGAAAACTTGGTTTGAATGCAAAATAGAAATTTTAATTTTGTGATGCGTAAGGAGAGTGATTGTGAATGAATGAATGAATGAATGAATGAATATTTACTGGCCCTCCAAATTAAAGGAAAACATAAAAAGTGGTGTTAATTTAAGTGATTAAAAATATACAAATCAGAAAATCACCTTAAAAATCTATTTTAATGACTACATGAACGTAAAATATTTTTGTCAACAATTTTATTGTGGTCGACCGATATAATCACAAACACATTATTAAACATAGAATTAAGTGAACTTTAACAATTATGGTAATAGTAGGATTATAAACCTTCCTATTCTTTATTTCATATAAATGACTGTACTATATGATTTATTGGTGTGTTTTCATCACGAGAAAAAAACAATTAAGTGTTTTATAAAGAAATACTTGTTATTAAATTTATTACTTATGTATTAAGGAGTCAGCGTGGGACAGTGGGTAGAACTGGATGACCGGGTTTCGTGGGGATTTTTCATCGCGCCCCAACATCCAGACTGACTCTCAGCACTACTCAACCTGCTGTAAAATTAATACGATCCTGGGGTGAAACCGCCAAGCGAAGTGCTGACCACATCTTCTCCTTCCAAGAGTCGAGGTCAAGAAATTGCAGAGCTCTACTCTCCGCGAACCCCCGGGGCACCTTCGGGGCCTGTTGAGCGAAAGTTTGACTTGTCTTTGACTTGTGTATTAAAATTAATATAAGGAAGAATAAGGAACAAGCAAACATAACTTCCACAATAATCCGTATGTATGTGTTATATTGTATTAAATACATTCGTACGTATTAGAATTCAATCATAAGATCAGATCTCCAATCACCTTCCGAGAAACCTGTCGTAGGAATACTCTACAGACAAGTAACATTCCCACCAGGCCGCCCTGACCTTCTCCTGGTGATATAAATCAAAACTCTACATCCTATCCCATCATGTCACAACTACGTGAGTATCTCTCTCCATTCATTATCAGGGCTGCAAATGCTAGCAAATTCCTTTTCTGGGCATCCCGTTTCAACGAAAGAAAAAAAAAAGTCATAAACACTGAGGGGTTAATAGCCACACCTTACAAGAACTGGTTTCTCTTCAAAGTTGGAGGTCAGATAATGGAGCTACTAAAAGAGGAGTCGGTTTCCTAAACCTGAATTATATTCGTACGCAAGTCAAAAATCTGGTTAAGGAGCCACGAACTTAGCTGTTACCTATGCTGAAATACGAATTCCTATCACAGAGGTCGTACATTAGAAAACGAGATTGAAATGAATGATATTATAAACAATGCAGTGCGTTTTAATTAGTTGGCGTACCTCAGAGTTCTGTGATTGGAGTGAGGAAAGTTATGTTAGCCATATATTCTTAGCTTTAATGACTAAAGTAATAATTAAAACGGAACGATATTCAATAAAGTTAATACTCAAAATTAGTTTATTTGTGAATGAACTACGAAAAAAAATTGACTTTATATAGTACTTCGACATGACTGTTTTAACTCTTTTAATGGCGCAAATGTATCCACGAGTACATCTTTCATAATGTGTTTGATATTGGGGCTAACACATATTGGATACTAGTAATTTGAACTACGATCTAATTAAGTCCAAAAAAATTATTGTGCTCAACTTATTGCAGAGAGAGAGAGAGGGTTCTTTCAGTCTTCAACTTCCAGTTTTTGCAGCAATCTATTGTCTATTTATTTAGTGACTTGGAAGGTCATTTTTAAATGCGTCGCAGTTCACGAGAATCTTTCTATTATTCCATCATAACATCAAATCATAAAAGTTATTTTCCCATCATATCTGGCATATACCCATTTATTTTTCAATGTTTTTTTTTGTTTATTTTGAAAACTCGTGTGTTTTACTAAGAAATGTATGAAAAATACGAAAAGATTAAGTGTCTTGAAAGTCAAATTTAATGTTTAAAAATCTCTTAGATTGCGGTGAACCTCACCGCCAGGTAACAGATTAATTATGTCACGTTGAATGAAAATGGGAGACGAAACCGGGGTTCGAACCCGGGACCTTGAGCTTTCCCATTTTCATTCAACGTAACATAATTAATAAATTAAATGTTTAAATAAAATGAAATTAACAAAAAACATTGATAAATCAAGATAAGTAATAATCGTACCGCAATTTCGTAAGTAAATTGGAAAACTGAACTTAATCTACAACAGGTTAAGAATCACGTAACTGTACCTGTTAATTTATTTTATAAATATTAAATTATTTTATAAAAAAGTGTTTATATCCTCTTAATGTGTACTTTTGTGACTTATGTACATTATCACTGACTGAAATTCTCTAGTTAAGAAAGTTCTCAGTAAGCGATCTGAACCTGCAACCTTTCTTATGTAAACTCTATCACCATCACAGGACTATTTCGTCCGTCAATTAAAAAGGACAGTTATAAAATCAATTTTCCATCAATAAAATCTATGTTCTCAAAGATGTTCTCCTCATCCCACGAGTTCAAAGGTAATCTGACCGCTGCGAAATAAAAATCCAACACACGATCCTAGAATAAATACTGTTATTTATGACATTGCTACATACCTTCAACAAACTTGAATCTTAAGCCGAATAGATAATGGTATTTACGTCATAACACAAGATGTCTACGTTGTTAACTTTCCGTTCGCGGGCATGAAAACGTCCGAAGGATCTTTTTAACAGGTGTGCAAGATGTAGCGGTAGGAGGCGTGTTTTATCTGCGCGCGTATCTCGGACTGGTCAGTGAAGCTTCCGTGGAAATAAATCTAAACAAAACAACGCCCTCCTACTAATACAAACATTCCTTTTTCGCTTTTTTATTATTTCTCATCGTATATTTACCGATGGAGAAATTTTTGTTTTATGAGGATAGTCAAGGTTGAGGAGGTTTTTAAGTTTTCTTTTCGAAAAGATAAAAAAAATATAATGATTGCAGCACTTTGCAATGAATGTTTCACGTAAGGCAGAAAAGAGTCCATGTATGTATGTTCTACGTATGAACTTAATGTATTTCTCGTTTCATCGACCTAACGACCACGATGACTAGTACTAGTAAGGCAAAGTTGACGTGAGTATACTCACTAGACACATCCTAAAACATTTTGGGGGGAACAGCGACTGGGTTATCGTGTAGAAACGGCGACGAGTATTACGATTGTGGTGGTAAGACGCAGAAGGTAAACTTCATCAATCATCGCAGCTATATGAACAGAGACAAAAGTGAGAAAGCTACAAGTTTTTCTGTCCCCGCCGTGAATCGAACCTGGGACCTCCATGGCAAGCAAACGCGCTAACCTTGAGCGATCGAAGAAGCTATTCTTATTGAATATATTTAGCCACATAAACACAAAATATTGGGTAATATATTAAGTTTTCAAATTTAAAATTCCTTTGATATTTTATTCACAGATATATTAAAAAATTCTTCAAGAGTGGCAAAAACAGGATGCAGGAAAGTAAATATTTAATACTAAATCATTGTAAAAAATTGCCATGTAAAAAATCCTTGTAAAAAATCGAAAAAAAAATCGTCGTAAAATTGACTCACTTTATGAATATTTTTAAAATAGTGATATCGAAACAAGAATCAAATATTAAATAACCAGAAGTAGCACGTAAATCCACGTAAAAGAGGATATTCTTTAATGTGAGAAGATGTCCGAAAGTACAAGAAAATTATCAATGTATATTCAAGGAAAGGAAGGAAAATAAAGATTATAAAACACTGGTTTTAAAACTCAAGTTGATTTCAAATAATTGAGATTAGAAACACTAAATAAGTATTCGAATAAATTAAAGAATAAAATATTTTATGGTAAATATTAAATTCTTGTGTTTTATAAAATAAAATTTTCGTTGAGAATCAGCTACATTTGTATTACAGAAAATAAAAATTGAAGAGATATAAACTTCTTTACCTCATGGAGGAAAAAACAAAGAAAAAAGCTTACGCAGATATCTTCTAGAAGACAGTAATTTGACAGAAGTTGATTACTATTAAAAATTTTGAAACTTTTCTTATAATTTTTAAAACTATTGTATTTTTTTTAATTTCAAAGTACATTGAAACATGTTTGTATATCTCTATATATAAGAGAGAAAAACTGCTAAAGAAGAACTTAACATCGTGGCAGGAGGTTTCTTTTAAATTATAGACAGATTAAAAAAAGGATTTTACGGGATGTTTTAAAGAGGTGAATTGGAGTGGTATGTGATTTTACAAGTTTCTTGTGAACTTGTCAGTTTTTGTGTGTAAACGTGCTATATTTCTGTTAAACAGTACATAACAATCTCCCGAGCAATAAAATAATGAGAACTCTCGTAACAAGAGCAAGCGACGCTACAAAGTCGTATTACAAGGAACGCGCACCAGAATCGCTAGCGCAGTCTGGTCACTCAAATGTAGACTACTAAAAGTTAATTCTATGAATTATCTGTGGCATTTAAATCGGAAAAGGTGATCGATGAAATTATTTAAAATTTCAAAGGACTCTTCTTAAGGGCTATTGCAATCAAAATGCAAAGAAGGGTTAATATTGATTACTTAAAGAACCAGAAAAACAATTAAAATCGGCTGCTAATTTGTAGATGTGAATCTTCACTCCCATAACTATTGACTAAGAAGCTTATTTATATATCCGCCAGATTTTGAGTGCATTACGTGAAGTGTTCTGTTTCCTTTTGTCAATAAATTGATTAAATTAAACAGAAGTCCGCCCTGTTGCATTTTCGTGTGCGATATATGAATACGATACATGGACGTTTTTAAACGACCTGTCTTTCCAAATAATATTTTTCAATATGTTCTTACACCAAAATTGTCTACATAAACTGAGTTAACAATTCTTTTTTAAACCAAATATTGAACAATTTTATCTATTCATTCATTTGANCAAATTTTATATATTCATTCATTTGAATAACATTTTAAATTTTGAAATAAAAATTAACTACTAAATTTGAAATATAAAATAATTAGTATATAACAAACAATAAATTGATGCTGATAAATGCATTATGATGTCAAGACAGTTGTAATATTTATGTCATCTAATACGTTTAGTGCATTAAATGAGGTCTTCCGAAAAAGTACTAAAGAACAAAAAAAGTCTGGATGTAAAGCGTAACCCCTATCCTGGCCCGGGTTTTTCTCTGATTTTCTTTCGGGTAGAGGCAGATTTCATATACAGGTTCTCTAGTCTTTGTCTAGGGGCGTGTTTATTGTAACAATACATCGTGAATTTATTGTTA
The DNA here is from genome assembly GCA_002313205.1 of Laupala kohalensis. Lineage (NCBI taxonomy): Eukaryota > Metazoa > Arthropoda > Insecta > Orthoptera > Trigonidiidae > Laupala > Laupala kohalensis. The sequence goes on from NNCF01129542.1 coordinate 643,995, forward strand.
TTTTAATTCTTATGATTTCTAGGTACTATTCTCAGAATAATCTATATTTCGATAATAATTTGTACATGTAAAATTGTTGCGTTAAATTACAAACATATTGACATTCTATTAGTGTTATAACTCGCATTTAACTTTTCATCTTATCTAGGAACTTTTGTTCAAATTTTTGAATCCGCCTTTGCCTTAGGGCCCTTGATCGGAATTGATGGGATGGTCCCTTGCTTGCTTCCGGAGAGTAAATTAGTTTATTGTCGTCCACGTGATCATACGCAGTTTGTACTACCTTTTTGACAATAAATTTATTATTATTATTATTATTATAGAAATATCCTACCGTGAAACAGTGTAAAAATATTGTTTTTCGAAAATTATTTACAATATAATTTTGTACCTTACTTTTCCATTTCACTTATGTCAAGATACAGAGAAATAAAGAAACAAATTGTTGGACCCTATCGTGAAAGGTTTTGCCCTCTCAGCCACTCCAATGGTCACTCCAAACAGACAATAGATAGCGTTGAATTCACTTCCCCTTCAATGGTACGAAGATAAATCGCTTGCCACGTCGAGTTCCGCTATTCCACGTCTGTACCTCACCACGGGTCTCTCATACACGACTAGCGTTAATGACGCATTGAACGGAATTTAAAAAATTTTTTGTTCCCATTCAATAATTTGGAGTGAATTAAATACACTAAAAACACGACAACACACTTCCATTTATTCCCATGTCCCACGACTATCAGGTGTTGTCCGGGACTTGAAAAGAAACTTAAAACATTTATTTTTTGGACATTCTGGTATTAAAACACCGGTCATCAGGTCTGTATTTTTCGCCAGCTTAATCCAGGTTTCATATACAATATTCTAAATTCATTTGTTAGTTTTCATATTTCTCTACTTTTGTGTAATTCTTCAATTTTTTAAATTTCAAATATTAATACCACAAAGGAGACCTACAAAACACAGCGTTTTCAGTATTGTGTTCCAATACGTGCGTAATTACGAATTATTTCAAAATCCAGGCACGTATACCTTATACAGAAATAAACGAAGCGCATAGATCAGACCACAAAATTATTTGGTTTTTATTTCACTTTTGGGTTATGTACTTGTAAGCAATGTTATTCACAGCCTTGTGTATACTTGTAGTTTTGCTTCTACGATTCGGTCAGGTAGATTTTACCATCAGTGAATTGACCACGTCATGTTTCATCAGACTTTTTTTGTTCTTTAGTACTTTTTCGGAAGACCTCATTTAATGCACTAAACGTATTAGATGACATAAATATTACAACTATCTTGACATCATAGTGCATTTATCAGCATCAATTTATTATTTGTTATATACTAATTATTTTATAATATTTCAAATTTAGTAGTTAATTTTTATTTCAAAATTTAAAATGTTATTCAAATGAATGAATAGATAAAATTGTTCAATATTTGGTTTAAAAAAGAATTGTTAACTCAGTTTATGTAGAAAATTTTGGTGTAAGAACATATTGAAAAATATTATTTGGAAAGACAGGTCGTTTAATAACGTCCATGTATCGTATTCATATATCGCACACGAAAATGCAACAGGGCGGACTTCTGTTTAATTTAATCAATTTATTGACAAAAGGAAACAGAACACTTCACGTAATGCACTCAAAATCTGGCGGATATATAAATAAGCTTCTTAGTCAATAGTTATGGGAGTGAAGATTCACATCTACAAATTAGCAGCCGATTTTAATTGTTTTTCTGGTTCTTTAAGTAATCAATATTAACCCTTCTTTGCATTTTGATTGCAATAGCCCTTAAGAAGAGTCCTTTGAAATTTTAAATAATTTCATCGATCACCTTTTCCGATTTAAATGCCACAGATAATTCATAGAATTAACTTTTAGTAGTCTACATTTGAGTGACAAGACTGCGCTAGCGATTCTGGTGCGCGTTCCTTGTAATACGACTTTGTAGCGTCGCTTGCTCTTGTTACGAGAGTTCTCATTATTTTATTGCTCGGGAGATTGTTATGTACTGTTTAACAGAAATATAACACGTTTACTCACAAAAACTGACAAGTTCTCGACAAGTTCACAAGAAACTTGTAAAATCACATACCACTCCAATTCACCTCTTTAAAACATCTCATAAAATCCTTTTTTCAATCCTTCTATAATTTAAAAGAAACCTCCTGCCACGATGTTAAGTTCTTCTTTAACAGTTTTTCTCTCTGAGTTGATTAATGAGTGAATGATTGACTTAGAACAACGCCACTTATATAGAGATATACAAACATGTTTCAATGTACTTTGAAATTTAAAAAAATACAATAGTTTTAAAAATTATAAGAAAAGTATCAAAATTAAGGAAACCATCTCTAGTGAAAATGGCCTTAAAGTGCCCATCTGTTAACGCCAAAATGACATTCATTTTAAGATTAATTAGGAGATAGCGGATGGCAACCCCTATGGCCATTTTTACCAGAGATCAAACATTGTTTCGTGAGGAACTGTAAACAACAGACACCACTTTTGAATCACCTTATTAGAATTGATTAAATACAAAATTATGTAAGAAGGAGTCTGCGGGTAGGGCTGACTGTATAGACCGGGTTCGATTCCCGGTGAGGTGGGGATTTTTCATCACCCCTCAACATCTAGACCGACTTCCAGGTCTACTCAGTTTGCTGCAAAATGAGTACCTGGTCTATCCTGGGATCAAGCTGGTCGGAACGAGATGCTGTCTCATCTTCCCCTACTAGTGCCGAGACCTAGTAATTGCGGAGATCCACCCTCCGCGAACCCAATGGGCACCTTCGGAGCCTGTTGAGGGAGAGTTGTAATAATGAAACTACGACCTCGCCTCATTCAACAGAGTATAACCCCAGCTGAAAACCTCACCTAGTTCGGACGAATAGGGTTAGAAGAAGCGCAGGTGCTACCACTATACCAACACATTCGGTCGACTAAAACAAATCGCATCCGATTCATAACAGATCTATTTGGAGAACATGAGCGAAGATGCTTACCCAACAAAAAAACGAAAAAAATTGCGACCCTCGAGGCGTGAGCGTGCGCATCGCTGAAGGCTGCACAATTCGCCTGTAGAGACGTTGCGCGAGTCCGTTAGTCTGTCCGTGAGTCCGTCCATCGTACGCCTGTCCAAGCAGCGCTTCGCCTCCGTCGCTACGTCGGTCACGAGCGCCGTCCGACACTCTCAACTCAGGAGACCCACAAGGATGCGAAGTATGCGTGAGTGGCGGAGCTTCATCATCGTCGAGGTATTATGTGGGAGATGCGCCCAGAGCTTGGGTTTATCAGAGGCCTTTATTCAGAGAGAACCGTCAGGGATGGATACATAACAATAATTAATAATTAATAATTGACATTTAAATCCCATTAAGCAACAACATGTCCAAGAAACATGAGAAGGTAACCAAATATTTAGGACTGGCCGCAGAGATACGAAAGATGTGGAATCAAGAAAAAGTCACCGTTATTTTGCGTATCCCAGCTCTTGGAATCATCCCCATGAAGGGATAAGGCTGTTGGGACTGCATCCCAGTACTACAAAGAGATGCAGAAATATATGGTGCTAGGTAAATGCTCTGTAGCTCGGAGATTTTTAGATAGTACTATAAGCCATACATAAATTCCTCGGAGATATACCCGCATTATGTATCATTTTACCAGTGAAAACTGAGGTTCATTATAATAATAAGATAGAAGCATTCTCACTGACCTAACAACAATTCACAGCAGATCTGATACAATCCTTTGGAAAAGAAAAGAATCAAAAGTGTTTCTCATCGATTTTGCTGTCGTAAATTACAACAATCTAGAAAAAACAAAGAACGACAAAATATCAAAGTACCAATAACTAACCTTTGAAGTAAAAAAAACTCTGGAATGTTCAAGAAGTGATCATAGTGCCTATCATTGTATATACCCCTAGGACTAGTACCCTAATCTCTATCTGATTGCATTAAAATACTCGAAATTAACATCAATATAATAAGCAGTGCGGCGTCCTCCTGTCCTCAGCCCACATTACCCGAATGTTCTTGGATTCGAAATTACATTGACCAGTACCATTACATTGTGTCTCGTGGCAACCGTTACATGAAGTGCTGGAAGTGCTCTTCACGGGAAACATTGTATTGTTGTCGGCGTGCGTGAGTTTCCCGACTCAGCCATGCAGCCTCCTGTACGTAAACACCATGAGAACGAGCTCCCTCTTCGAATATCTAACCATGTTCGAGAGCGCTGCAACACATCCACTCCTCATTATTCGCTGTGGAGTATTGGAGCGGACAAGTAATGTCACCGTCGAGGCCACGACTCTAAGAGAAGCAACTGTCATAGAAAAAAGTACACCGCCCTCTAGGGAGGATGACGTGCACTTCTAGAAATATGTTCATTCGACCTTTTCTTTGTTTCTTGTCTGAAGAATGACCCCTACAGTTTGTACACGTTGGCCAAAATCAGCCCGTATAATGCACAATACTACCCACATTTCTCATAGTAGCGTCAATCAGCTGGAGTTGGTCACATGATTGCGTCGTTGGTACAGTCTCATTAAAGTTTGAAAATTCTTATGTAGTTTCATCATTTACAAACCAAATACACTAATTCAAAATGTTTAAACGAACTTCTCAAGCTATTTTGAAACAAACTTTAGTATTACGAGTTTGCAATATAACTATAATATTCCATGATAGTAAAGTTCATAAGCTTTACTAAGTCCATTATTTCTTGACAAGATCTTACGTGACGTATAACCTAAAAATTGACGCAGGTAAATGTAGAGATATGAATGTGGTGCCTGGTTATGGTTGTCATGTGGTAGTCAGGAAACATGATTGTATATCATAGAACAGCGGGAATATATAATAGAAGTAAAGATTAACCCTGAAGAAGATATGTTATATGTCAAAACGATGGCTTAGCAGAAAATGGAGTTCTTTTATATTCAACTAAACGTAAAATATCTACTTACAGGTAATATGAAGGTAAAATTCAACGAATAATTAATCTGGTATGAGCACTGAACAGGGATGGAAGAAAATATTTGAGTAGCAGTATTTTCTGAGGTACATTTTGTGATTTCCAGATATAATAAGGCGCTATTTGACTAAATAATGGCTTTAGTTCTTGTACATTAATGAAGTTAATGATGACTGTATTAACAATATGTTCGTCTGTCTTTGCAAACGAGTATATCCTCTTGGTAGTATGTCCATTTAGCGTTGCTGTTCATAATTTTTTGTTCTAATGACCATTAATATTAATACTCACAACATTATTAATTCCACAATATTAATACTCACAACAAAACTGCACACACACTTCACAGTCCCTTCATATGATAAACTGAAGACAGTGAGTTAAATGAACAAGAATCTTCAACCTTAATTGGAACCGTTCCTTCCTAACTAAGTCATTATTCTTGATAAAGCGATTTTTCCCGTCTACATGTGACCTACGTTATATTCATTAACCGTTAGTCACTTAATTAAAGGTTCTTAAAAGTTCATTCAAAAGAATATATGGCTACTTGATGACGAAAAGGGAGGTGAATAAAACAAGTAAAACGATCTGGTAATGAACTGCGCAGATTTAATGATTAGTAAAAAGAGTTCAATGCATTACATTTTATGTATTGAGAACATATTCAATTAAATATTTTAACTTCTCACCTAGTATTTAAGTTTCCAATAACTGTTACGATTGTTCATGAAAAATATCTCTTTTAAGGATCGTTCAAATATTATGTTATACTATATTTAAGGATTCTTTACCCCCCCCCCTCCCCCTCGCTAACCACTGTTACCCTTAGTCACATTATACCAAACGTGACGTCATAAAACGACCAACATAACATGAAAAGCAGTAATTAAATATGACATTATAATCATTCATTGTCTTGAGAGAGAAAGCTCGAAGTTGTCGCAGGAAGAAAATGGTGCGTAAGAGATCATAAGACTTTTGTTTTCATTGTTGGAAAATTTGACGTTATTTATGACCGATCCCTTACAAGAACTGGAATACCAGTAAATTGAAACAAAGCCAAAATATATAAAGTATTAAACTGTAATACACACTCTTGATGAGGTTTTGATACAGTTCATCAACTTTTACGATAAAAAGATGTAGGATAAAAAAGAGCGAAAAAGTCAGAGTGTCTCAAAAATAAGGAAGAAAATCTTCGTTTACCCAACATGTCGTTTCTTATAATGTTTGGACATAGAATTGTATTAAAATACGTTAAAGAGAGTTCGTTTATTTCCCAGTGTTATAAAACACCCTTTCGTATTGATTTTAATTTTTTGGACACCCACTACGAGGTACGTGGTTTTTTAATCAATAAAATAGATAAAACTTACGAGACCTTACAACTTCTCTACCATTCCAAAATGTGTTTTTAATACCAAGACGTGGACTGTCGAAATTCCGTCGTTGTCGGTGAAGCAACGGTTCTGGTTATACGCCACAAGAATAATGTACATTTTAACCTTCGTGAAGAATTCATTCATGATCAGGGAATTTTTTATAGCAATTTTCGGAGTCAGATTACTATCCCTTCCTTTCATAACCTTTTCATTAATTATTATAATAAAAATAGGAAACGTAAACAAGTTTTACTGGAAAGAATGAAAACCAATTGGCACAACAAGAAGCACCAGAAGAGAAGTTGACTGAGTCATTTGCTTAACGTCTTCCATTCACTGGGAGAATTCATTGTTAATAATAATAATTATTATACTCATTTCTTCTTTGTACCTTATTTTATTATAAGTACTCGTTCAAGACAGAGAAAAGGTGTCAATTTAATTATGTAACCATAGGATATTATTACTTTTAATGAATGAATACTGATTGGTTTTAAACTATAGTGTTTTTATCTCGATTTTATGACCGTGACTAAAATTAAATTCCGGGGAGAATTTCTGGGGAAAGTATACCCAGAAAATAAGGCACTGACTCAGTAATAAAAAAAATTAATGTTCAAATCCTATTACACACTCTCTTAAGCCACTAAGATTTCACTATTGTTAACGTGTTGTGAATATTTTCTATGAATTTTTAGTACGAAAAGATTTTCATTTCTTCCCAACATTCCTCAAGACGGGTAAGAAGTTTCTTAATATAACCTCTTTTTATGTACGAAAAACAAACTGTATTGTCAACAGTCCTTAGTTGAATTAATTTTTAGAAAATGGTCATGCATTTGATTGGGGAAATATCAAAATACAATGTTTTGAAAATAATTTTTACTAACGTGACATCTATAAGATGCTATTTATAAAAAGTAAAAGAAAATACCATTAATTTACAAAATGACACCTCTAAGTTGACCAATATTTACAACATTATATTTTGATCATGTTTTTTTGAGTTTTATTGTTTTATGTTCTTTGACTTCCAATAAGTTGTTTTCTCCTTGGATGCTTATACCCCCTCCACAACACCTCGAATGTCCAGTGGTGTCTTTTGCCTGTAACCCATTTTGGTTTGACTTGAGCTTTCACTCGCAATATTTTTAACTCACTTGAGAATGGTACTAAGAGTACCGAAGCATTTTACAAGTTTTAAAGTGTTCCTTTAGTTCTTATGTATTTTATTCTGTCTCCTTTAAAAGGTCGATCTTTATTAATTACTTTGCAGACGAAGATGGGCTGTTCATAAAATTCTTAATTATGATAATCCGAAATTATTCTGGAAAAGTAACAAAAAAAAAAGTGAAAATCAACGTGAATTTATACAGCCAGAATTTCAGAAAAGAAGCGTGATCACACCATGGTGATTCCCAGAATGTACTTAGTAACACCGAGCTATACTCCAAGCCATGTAACTTTGTCTAAAATTATACAATATATCTGGCTAACAGGAATTGCCAACTTATTCAAATTCAAGTCATATCCGAATACATATTAATATAATTTGCTGTAAAGAAATACAAGTTAATAACAACAAACAAAGACACAAGTTCATTTCCACACGCTCGATGCAGAATAGCACCAAAAGAGCAAATTGGTGCCTGAGGTTGGCGATGGATTTAAGATTCCAGAAATTGTAATGTCCTGCCAACACAACGCGAGGTACAAATATCATTACTCTTATGGTCGATGGCAAAGTAAAAGCGTTGGCTACACTGTGCCAACATCAAGTCAGTTAGACTGACTATAAATAAATACATAAATATTTTATTGTCAAGAGAGCTAATACAATCCACCTATGACCATGTTGAGGACAATAAAGTAACTGCGATTAATATTCAAGAAAATAATAAACACAGTGCGTCTCCGTTCACGTATTTTTCTTAGGTTATGTTTTCTCGAAGCAAAGGAAACATGGCCGCGAGTGTAAGTAAGGGAGATAAGAAACGAAAGAGGGAAGATCATGACCCGCGCTGCGCGAGTTAAGACATTACGTGCGGTCGTTCACCAGACATTATTTTCAGTGTTAGTGCCGCTTAGGCGAGTACTCTTAAAATCATTCACGTCTTCATTTCAACTCTCTCTACCGAAAGGTGTGTTCACATCTAGAGAACTATTATCCTGTCCCGACACGGCATGCCCAGCACGTTATCTCGTATGGGAAAACTTATGATTCCGAATAATACGAGGACAAACAATTTTATGTTAATATTACTCTTCTTGTACGAACAATAATTGTAAATTTGAATCGGCTATCTCGTAAACGTATGGTGGGATTTTGCTGAGTCCTGATTAATAGGTTTCTTATATATCAGGAATCGAACGGCATAAGTGTAAATCCTGTGAAAATTCGTTTTACAAAGTAATAATAATAAATAATAATATACGAATGTATTCCTTTTCAAAAATATGTACAATAATCTAATTGGAATATACATTAGCCACAATTGTTAGTATGCGCGGCTAACTGAAGCAAAACAACATGCAAATTATCATAGAGTAATAATTGTAACTTTAAATCGGTTTTCGTCTGTGAACGAAACTTAGGTCCTTCCCTTCCAAGAGTAGCTCGCAGCCCTGATATTGGTAGATTGCAAGTCAATTTGATCTGAAGTGTATGGAATATTCAAGTGGCGTTGAAATTCCCTATTATTTGTCAATTTATTAAAGTTAACGTGCAAATGTCCATATTTACAAATTTTTCTTCAAATGAATAATGAAAATGATACAATGCTAGGGAGGATATTTTTATTTCACTTCTTAAAAGAAGTATTACATTGTCATTGTATCTTACAAATAATCTTTTTCCCCTCATTAACAGCTTTTACTACATAGTCAATACTTGTTCATTTCCTCTAGAGAACCGTCAAATCTATTTTGGGAAAAAATATATATAAGTTGAGGGAATAATATCCTTAAATTCCAGTTGATTTATTGACAACCAATAAATAGACACATTCAAGGAGTGACCAATTTTCATGAAGTCTCAATATAATAGTTCTACACAAGCTTAAAACTGTCTTGCTGATTCAATGCATTTAGAATGTACCAGAACTCTACGTAAAAATAGAGGGATGATACATCACATTAATAAGAATCAAAATGTATCCAGTCTGGATATGTCTCCTGCAGGAGATATGGCACAAAGGAAGAAAGGACACAAGACAAAATGAATGTAAAGCGCTTTATTAGGGGAATTGACAATGTGATATAGGTATTAAAATTTCAAGAAAAAATTAAAACAGTTGTTCGAAGATCTGCTCATTAATAGTGATGTAGGTATTGCACCGACGTCGCATGAATTGGCGAGTGGATTCACGCGAATCCCTACGACGTCGTTGCGAGGCGTTTAATAGTGATCTGCTCTTTAATAGATCTTCGAACACTTGTTTTAATTTGTTGAATCAATGGGATGGTCCCTTACTTGCTTGCTTTATTCGGGAAAATAAATTAGTTTATTTTCTTCCACGCGATCATAGGTAGTGTGAAATTGTCTTTTGACAAAAAAAAAAAAAATTATTGATAACGGAAAGAACTCCCAAAATCCGTGACGACACCGTCCCCGTTTCGAAAAGTCCGTCTTCAACGTCGTGAAGCATAAATGCGCTACGCAGATGTATCGCTTAGTGCTTTATGGCCGTTGCGGAGCCTTTAAAGCCACTGCCTCTCTCTCGGACGTTTGACGGTTTGACCTTTCGACAGAGCCTCGGGAGATGACCGCCAGGGGAACTGCTGTTCCGGGAACGACATGAGAATTCTTGGCGAGATTTTATGCACGCCCTGACCTACTACGCGGGAACGGAGGGGGTCCTGTTTTTTTGTGTTTTTTTTTTGTGGGGGGAGGGGAATTGTACAAACCCGAAAATAACACGTAGAAAGTATAACACATTTTATAATGCGATGTCCATCTTATTTATTATCGTCTACATAATACAACCTTGATAATTTACGTTTAATTGAAAGCAAAATATATTGAAAAACAAATTAGAAATAAGTTCACGTGCATTTTTAAATACGAGACTAACTGGAGAAAATAAATGTATATGATCTGTAACAAATCTGAAACTTTGTATGAAACACAGTAAAATTATATAACAGTCATAGCAGCGGTGGATCTGAACTCTCAACTCGAAAATTGAATTTGATGAAAGGCATACGACGGAAAAGTTTCACCGGATTTTTCGCACGTAAAATTTACATGTTATAGGCAAATATAATACAACTATGCATTATGATTTCTGCGTATTACATGCCCTGGTTGAAGTGCCTCGCAAACACTAGGCATGTTCCATAGAGGTTAAACGATACAGCGCACTAACATTTATGGCCTCTTATGACCACGCCATGCCATGACGTCAAAGGGAATGGCGCTGAATAAGTGGGCACGTAAACGGTCACGCCACGCCATTGTCTTGCCTGCCTTTTCATACTGTTCAGTGTGATTATGTGTTCATCGGTTGATGAAGAAGAGCTAATGATATATTAATCACATATTAGTAATTAACAGTGAAAAAATGTTGAGAATGAATTTGTAATATAGGAATCAAGGGATACACTGATACTTGTTTAAATGGGTTGTAATATTGAAAAAAAAATGCAATAAAATAAATATAGTCATACATGCAAGTCAAAAACGATATTTTAAAGAAAGTAAAGAAGAATGACGTAATTGTAAAGAACAGGGCTGGGCAGTCTCCTAACCATAGTAAATTAAATACTGAAATTAATTACGTAATTAAATAAGTAGCACTCAAATTAATTCATAACGTGTATTTAATTATCTAAAATCTGTAATTTGTATTTAGATATAATTATTTATTATTTATTGTAATAGTATATCTTGTGTTACAGTAATTCACAATGTGAAGAATTTTAAATTCGTTATCACGATACCACGAAGACAGAATTGGCAATGAATTATTTATGTTTTCATTTATCGAAATCGCTTCACGTCATATTAATGAATACCAGACGATTATTTCAGAAAACCTCATTCACTGCTCGGAGTACGCCACGACAATATTCACTCTCAATCGCAGTCGGATCCCGCGAATCGAACACAAACATGGGCCAAAGATCCGAAAAGGGGAGAAGCATATCAACAGTGGGCCAAAGATCCGAAAAGGGGAGAAGCATATCAACAGCGTCGTGGACGCAATGGATGTTGGATTGTTTGGAATACCAACTAATGTTCCAGTGAATGTTTAAGTAAACCGGATGAGTCGCCAAGAGAGAACCCTTGAAATATCTCTTAAACGTAGTATCGAAGTACGGTTTTCATTTACGTAAGACTTTGACGCCTTTGAGTGATTTGTGTAGTTTTAGCTGCAAAGATATTGTGATGAACAGTTGTTACTGAAACACCCACTGTTGCACTCCTCTCGTTCACGCCCTTCAAAATCCTTCAAACCCTCTTCCCTGCCCCCGTGCCCCGAAAGGTCTGTTTTAAAACCCTTGAGGTCTCATCGGCGCGTGCGGTGCGTAGCACAGTTAGTTCCAAGGAGGTAAATGAGCAGAGCAATGCGATGACTTCTTTACGATTACTCAATTCAATTCAATTCAAAAGGGCTATATTTTAACAACAACAAAAAATATATAATATACTCGTATATGGCGGGGCTTAATACCCGCGCACCTTACAGAGGCCCTTAAATGTACCGTGGGCTGTACATACTATACCCTTGTATTCACTCTCAATAAACTGAAACAGTAACTAAAATTAGATGTATTAAAATATTTCGATTATTTGGAAGGTAAATGATATCAGTAGCGGAAAAAGAAATTAATAAGTGTTAATATGTTATAATAAGAAAATTGTTTTTCTGTCATGGCTATTTTTTTAATATAATTTTAATTATTAATCTCAGCTATTGTTATATGACTGTTTCGTTTATGATTACTCATATTATGTTTTAATTTTGTCTCGTAAGTTCGAATACTCTGAACTTATTTGTTACCGTACAAATAAATTAACAGTAATATTTTCAGAGTCGCTTTCAAGCCCAGAATAGAAAAAACACGGCGGTGAAAGAGTTAATGAATTTGAATGAACTAACGGCGTAATAGTGTCACCACTATTTAAATGTTTGAGGAAGTTTAAAACGAAAGCATTATCTCAGCGTCGTACGCCTTCGATCCAGTTCGAGACGAGGTCAGTCTACTATCATTTTACACGGCGCGCCAAATTTAACATTATTATGTTGTTGCTTCTGAAGGATATTACGTAAATTTTTAACATAACAATGTTGGGGGTATTTAACAAATATACCCAGATTTTGTTGAACATTGTACTGGAAGTTTCTTTCATACTTAATATTGTTTTCATACTTTCATACTTAAATTTTTTTTTTTTTTTTTTTTCAGTTGTTCATGTAAATTATTCCCCTTCCGTTCACTGGAAGAATAGTGCAGTCCAACGTATCTTAACTCGCAGGTCATACACTTCCTTCGATTGGACCGCCACGGGATGGAGTTTGTCACATCTAGCGCCGCATTAGAGTCGTCGTTCCAGAACTTTCTAGTTTTAAAATCATCATAGTAAATATAGAAATCTCTTAGATTGCGGTGAACCTCACCGCCAGGTAACAGATTAATCATGTTACGTCGAATGAAAATGGTAGACGGGACCGGGANGAATGATAGACGGACCCGAGAAGCGAACGGGATGGCGCAGTCGGTAAGCGCATGAGCGCGTAGAGCTCAAGGTCCCGGGTTCGAATCCCGGTCCCGTCTACCATTTTCATTCGACGTAACATGATTAATCATAGTAAATGTTAGGGTATAGAAAAAATGCTTCCATGTGTTACCAAGACACTCCCTTATTGGGAGGTTTCATTTCCACCCCTTTCGCGCTAAGACATACAATGTCGAGGGGTTAAAATTTCGAGGAAAGAAAGCAAAAGTATCACACTTCAAGATGACGCATAGAGCTACTCTCACGAATGGAGATAATAATATCCACTCCAGAAGCCGAGATCACCTACATCTAAAAAACTTACCCCCACACTTCCTTAAAAAAAGAGTGTTTCAGATGTTTCAAAACTACTCAGGACGATGTGTACTTGTCCAAGGAACATGGTTATTTAACCTACGGGAGAAACTCACTGCAAGACCCCTTTCAACATTTCACTCCTTTAGGAAAATTGAATTCTTATTACACTCAAATCGATTAATTCGCGGTAAAAAGACGTTGGTGTTATTAGAAGTAAGCAGTACATTTGTTTAAAAATTGTTAGTCTCATCATTTCACCACACTGAGGGGTTGTCCATCCCCACCCTTCCTCAATGTACAGCGCCACTAATTTTCGCGCGTAGCGTGTTATAAATTTCCGGTGCCAGATTACTAAATATCTATTTAGACTTCGGTTCAAAGAGCTGTTTACGTGCCTTTATCGTTCGTCAAAGTTTTCTAGTAAAAATCATTGCGTTCATAGTTCTATACCAATTTAGGTAGTAAAATGTGCTTATATTTTGGTGTCGACCGAAAGAGAGAAAGAAATCTAGTACGTAAGACAGGTCCATGAAAGATCTGATGCCTGCTGTCATGCACTTAGCATCACTTCGGTATAGGCATGCTCCGTCAACTTAAAAATAATGTTACATACGGAGTTTTGGCGCAACTATATCCAATGTGCTTCGTAGGTAATACTGAGCCCTGAAAAAAAGATCACAACTTGATTTTTATATCTCTCAAATTTTCACAAAAACCATTGTTCAATTTATCTTCTACCTTGTACAACTGGTGTCTAGTGAGTCCGCGAGACGTTCGACACGATCCTCAAGTCATGGTACATGAATTTTTTATCAAACGTCAGGGGGCACAATTTATAAACCAATGCCTACGATATTCCCAATCATATAAATTCAGGATGGGCAAAATAAAACTGGCCCTGAAAATCTTTCTAAAACTGTCCCTTGTAAATGAACAGGAAAGCTGCCCATCACAGAATATACTACAGTTGACGTCGTAGCAGCGCTGCGTTCGATTTGTCAAACTGTGAGATACGCGTAGCATCTCTGCTTCAGGGATGGCGGCAATAGCGATTGTAATGTTCTGCTGTAGCTCTTCCAGTGCGTGAGGATGAATTGAGCACACCTGACCCTTCAATTTGCCACTCAGGTAAAACTCAGTGGGAGAGAGTTCAGGCGATCGAGGTTGCCAGGAGATTTTATTGCCTCTGCTGACTGTCCCCTCTTCACGTGCACTCGTGACAACATTCTGAAGGTGATGTAAGCTGTCGCTCCATCTTGCCGAAAATATCAATACATTTATTGTCGAAAAAGCAATACAAACTGCGTATGACTACGTGGAGGGCAATATTCTAATTTAATCTCTGGAAGCAAGCGAGTGACCATACCATCAATTCCCATCAAGGACCCCGAGGGAAACTAAGGCTATCAATACAGTCGTTTTCTTCTGCGAGTCGATCCGCAAATGCATCGATCAGATTCTGCACACGACGGTCAGCAAATAACAGTTCGGCGAAAGAAATCGCGTTATGAAGCGGAAACCACAATTTGCTGATGGGATTTGCTGATGCATATTGGGGCAGGTTCTGTGAGTTCACATACCCCAACACAACAGGCTGAACCAGGCCTCATCTGAAATGATGTTTCACAGAAACCTGTTGTGTCGTCGACGTCATCAGTGGTCATTTCCAGCATTTTCTGCGATGAGCTGTTTTCCTGTTCATTGGCAAGGATAAATTATGTACAAGCATTACAATCCATTTCCGGACAAGTTTTATTTTACCCACCCTGTAGAGAGAACTCATAAAAACATAGCGAGTGGTGCCTACTGCATACTGTGAGCACGTGCAAAGATAATTAAACGAAGAAAGATGCAATTTCTTCCTGAATCGTGGAGCCATTAACCTTGGGGCGCGTTGCAATAAACTCCGTCATTACGTATTTGTTCCTCTTCATTCTTTGAAGATGAAGCAGGTTCAATCTTACGCTCAAACTCTCTCTTCAATGTACTCATTCTTCTGTCACGTAGCATAGTAATCATGTCATCGCTGTGTTGTAGTATTTTCAGGTGTGTTCGCGAAGCAATGCTCTTGTTTGCGGGAAAGTATTGTAGCCATTCACAAATTTCAAAACAATAAGGAATCCAAAATAAATGTAAATATGTATTCAAATGAAGTGCAGACATTAATAATTCTTTTAAACTTTGCCTTGCCAAGTTTAATCTTTTTATCAGTGTCATAGCATGCTCTCATGTTAATTTTTAATTAAATTAACATACGTAATACAAATTACTAGTTAATTTTAATGTTTCTCAGTTTTATTATTTTTCTTCTTCATTTCGTGTATAATAGTTATATAATAATCAGTATATTTGTGGTGACAATGATGGTGACGCTATTAATTCATCCGTTAGTAAGAAAATATTTAAAATAGAAACAAAATTAATAAATAATATAATAATTTCAGAAAGCAGCTCAAGACTCACGAACTCTCTTGCCACGGAGGTATTATGGGTTTGAATCCCGGCGGGGATAGAAAAATTGGTGTCTAGAAAAATTACATCGCTTTAAAACCCGTCATCGTGGTCCGTAGTTGACTAAAACAAGAAATACATATATACAAATACGGAAAATTTTGCAAACAGTCTCTCATGAACATAAATAATACTTTTATAACTTTCCGAGTTGAGGAATCTTTGCCCTCCCAGCACGTTAACGTTTGATTGGATGTAATTACAATTAGGTTATGGAGGTATATATTGTTAACTTCTGATACAATATACTTCGCAATTAAATCCCAGCATCCCATAAGAAACAGGCTCTCCTTCAACCTGCAGACAACAAACTTAAACAAATGTGGCGTATAAATCTAAAATGTGGAATCTTTAATGTACATTATATTGATTTAACTGGGAGGAATTCCGATATTCTACATAAAGAACATTTGCACGCACTAAAATTCAAGACGAGCAAATCTCACTTTGCAACACACCTGTTACACTTACTGTTAAAAAAATGTACAGCATGCTATTTTTAGGAATTCTTCATAATACAATTTTAATACAAAACTTGATTGTACACACCACTTTGAGTTTCATCTCCAGCTGCGAGAATAAGTAAATCCTTTGTTGAAACCACCCTTAAGCAAGCAATGTGAGAGAAACAATCAATCGAAACGTCATCAATAATTGTTAATTGTTAAAGATTAAATCGTTATCCTTAGGAGAGTTAGGGGTCATGTCACAGGTTACCTGAATGCCCATGAAATCTACGGATTAAATCCGTAATATTTAATTTCCGATTAAATATTTTTACCTAACCCTCCCTTTTCACTTTACCCTTGGGGGTCTAGGGTTCCCCCTCAATCTTCCAACCGCAATGACAGCCCAACTCGGACATAAGTGTCTCTTCCCCCCAGGGGACTTACATCTAATAAGTACGTGTTAGGCAAACACGGGGCCCCGAGCTGAGTCTGGCATTACTTCCACTTACTTGTGCAAGACTCCTTCCTTTCTCTTTCCTGACCTTCCTAGGTTACATCTTGTTCTTTTCGAACCCGACGCTATTAGGGCTAGGATATCTTTTATTTTCCTCATTCTTTGTCCCCCACTCATTTTTTTGTCCCCCACAATGTTTTAATTTTTGGTTTTGAGATATGTTTTGGTATGTTGTAATTCAGGAGGGTTTTTAGTGGGTATGGTTGAGTCGTTCGGTAAGTCCCACACGCGGGGAGAGTCATGTTGGCTCTCCCTAGTGCGTAACTGCATTTTCAATGCTCTTTGATGTCGACGAGCCGTAAAGCCCCACAAAAAAATGTCTCTTTTAAGCTCAGCAATCCCGAAATCAAGGACTTTGACATTAATATCGACCATTTTCTGTAACTTATCGTTTCATTCTCTTCCCAACCCTCAGCCTTAATGGTGTCGTGCACCTCACATGGTCTGAACTGTTACACAGCGGCAACAGGAGTATGATTGTTTATCTCAAAATCCAAGACACTAACGGTTTTGATCCCAATATCGGTCGTTTTACATATCGCCAGCTGTAAGGGTACCGAGTCCCAANCGTAATATACATCTCAGACACCCTGGCAACTATGGATCCGATGCAAATCGCTCCTTTCCAATTACATTGTTCGTCCTCACGTTCCCACTCTCACTTTGGGGGAGAAAGGAGATTCTTCTTCTTTTTGGGGGATCTATTCATCCAAAAGTTAGACTTGAACATTATCAGAATAAGAGCTATCTCGTCCACCAACGATAATGATTTGATACAAAATTAAACTTCTTAAGGTAGTTCTAGCGTAGGCAGAATTAAATCATTAAAATATCAGAAATCGGAATAAAAAAACCGAGTAACATATATTTATTCTGATTTCAACTTCAAAAACATACTTCACCGGCCATTTTAAATGAGATATTTGCAATTATAATTAGTGGTGTAATACATTGCGTCTTATGGAGGATAAACGTATTTTCAAAAATGACCAACTTTTATATCAAGAAAGAAATGGAAGTTTTCTTTGATATGCAGTAAATTTCGTACATCACCTTTAACTATAAGCCACCGGACATTTGAGAAACATACTTCACGTTTCCCTAGACGAGATATATAAATCATTAAACCATTGCGTTTGACCGCCATGTCTGTACATGCTCTTATGCGTTTCAAACGAGTTTCTGAATATCGTTTGTACTATATCCCAAGTAGAAATTTCGAGTCGTAACGACGTCGTTACAACGTCGTCAAAATCGTGGCGACGTCAAAAAAAAAAAAAACGTCGTGAAGACGTTGCCAACGCGTACGCGTGTAACGCCGATTCAACGTCGGAGAACGACGTCTTCGCAACGTCGCAAATTATCGCTTATTCGACGCCAAGTAACGACGATTCCACGACACAAGAAAACGTTGGGTTTTTTTTTGGCGTTGTCTACTCATCTATACTCGATGTTGAATTATCATTTTTATTACTTTATATACATCGTTTTACCTTGTTAAATCATATTCTACGAAGCGTGTAACACACATTCCTATAAGAACGTAGTTTTACAATTTTCGTCTTCGGGCACCAGAGTGCGGCGTGGTTTGATCGAGGGTTCCTTGCGAAGACGCTATCACTGAGCAACTGCATCAACGAAGTACAAGCTATGTTTTATCTCTGTCGTTCTATTGCTACCATGAATAGTAAATACGTAAAACGGTCATCTCCATAAACACGCAAGAAAAAAGAAATAGATGGGATGTTGTCGGCAGAATTAATTCTCGGCAGAAAAATGCACCCAAGTACAGTTCCAGCTTCCACTACCAGATGGCAGTGAAAGACGGAACGTCAAAATTGCGAATCTGGTTCCGCCCATACTGTTGCAACAAAAGAGAAATGGGCCAAAATTAACGGGAGCGGAGAACCGTGCACTATTATTATTATTATTATAACAGAGTCGTCTCAACGTTGTATAACAGTTGTATAATAGATCAATCTTCGAGTCGATCTCCACGTCGAAATACGTCGAAAGTCGGTTCAACGTCGGCCATTTCTGCGTTGGGATTGTCAACTGAGAGATACAAATTAAAACATGTTTCTTCTTCGTTGTTACTTATTTTGTCGTGTTTTGCAACAATAATAATATAATAAAGAAAACAATTATATCTACATATCCGTGATACGAATAACTTGGAGTGCTGTTCCATCTAAAGTATATTAGTAATCTTGAGATGTAGAAATAGATGATTCTGGAGCATTCAATTCCGGTCAAAGTTGTATTTTGAGAGATAATAGCAAACAGGTGTGTTATGATTGTTTCAAAATAAACGATTGAAACGATTGTGCAGGTAAAGAATTAATGAACACCTGGGACGAGCAGTCAACTCTTGGTTACAGGTGTGTCTATGCATCAGCGCAGTTCAGCAAAATTGAGATTGCCGCTTAAAAGATATATTATATGAATCAGTGTGCGGTCAGGAGTGAGCCGCGTACCATTGGCACGCCTTGTCGTTAGTCGCAATGAGGTAGTTTCAAATTACACCATCAGAATGCTCCAGTGACTGGACCTAAGCTCGCCCTTCCACCGGAACAGTTGAAAGTAATAGTTGAGAATTCCATCACCGGGCTACCTCGAGGACAGAAGGTCCGGCCTTCATTGTCAAGGCTGCCCTTTTACGAGAAGCAAGGAGGCGACCGAAAATACGTATTGTATCGTATTGAATTCGTTTTTTGGTCATCTTTCCATATTGAAACAACTTAGTAAAATTCGCATTATTGAATGGTGTGAATTCACTTATTAAATTCAACTCATTATTGAAGTAGCGCTAAAAAGTTCACGACAATGAAACTATATTTTTTTAGAGCTCCAATAAGATTAATTCTTGTTCAAACATGATATTTAAATTTACGATCTCAGAAAGGTGCGATATGCCAACGCGGAACGGAGCTTAAAGTACAGGGGCGAGGAAGAAAATAGTGTAGAAATCCACCATACCTTAGCCTGGAAGAGTGCGGTCGTCAAGTGAAACCTGTTTTTACGGTCAATTCCCTGAGAAGTATAGTTTATTTATTAAATAAATAAATTTATAGTCAAAAAAGGGGTTACAAACTGCGTGCGATCAAGTGGAGGACAATAAATTAATTTACTCTCCAGAAGAAAGCAAGGGACCATCCCATCAATTCCGATCAAGGACCCTGAGGTAGATGCGAATTTAACATTTCAGCATCACTTCTAAAGTAAGAATAAAAGTACTTAGCAACGTGTTATAATATTAATAGAATGCCAAGGAATTAGTATTTAATAAAACACAGAAACATTATCTCACAAAAATGCATTATTATCAAACTATTGGTTATTAGGAAAATATTGTTTATAAATCGTAAGTATTAAAATAACACTAAATTCGAGATTCAATAGATGCCGTATCTAGGCAAGAACCTGTATAAAAAATCCGCCTCTATCCGAAGGAAAACCGGAGGAAACACCGGCCCAGGATATTCCTTCTTCTAATTAAATACTAATGGCACTGAGAAAACTACTCTGAAAACAAAAATACTCTGAGAAAACATGTCATAGAATTGGATGTTAGATCAAAATTGAGGGGACGGAAAGGATTTCTGCAAATCTTCAGATGTGACATCCAAATGATGATCCTGAATTTAGTTCGCACATCCATACCCGTACATCTGTCCGCGGGACGAAATAATGGAAGCCGTATTGACGTCATTAAGATGACACGCGAAAGACGGAAAAAAGAAGAAGGTGCAGATGAGTGAATAAGATTAGAAACTCATCGTATCTGACTAATTTATAAAAAATATATTTTGTTTAAATGTTTAATACATATGATCTTGAAAAATAAATGAGGCATAGACTTTCTATCCGTATGAAGCAGAAACATTCAAATTTAAATATAGAATATATTCATGACGAATTCATTCATTAAAAAATTATCTGATATCAGTAATTATCAGATGTGAAAGAAATATGAAAAATCTCTCATCTGGATACCGCATCAGGCAGACATACAGATGAGTATATAACTTTCAAACAAATGTATAATTTAAATAATTTTGTATCACCTTTAATATGGAACAATGTGGAATCATATATTTACACCGCGTTATCCAATAAGATCGAAATCCTTCAGGTAGATGTAGGTATTTGATTCAGATTCTCTAGGCTCTTGTCTTGGGGGTGCATCTATAGAAATATACATAAATCTTGAATTTGGAGTTACTTTAATAGTTAAGATTTGTACACAATATTTCCCTAATAATGTATAGCTTATAATAATACGTACTTGTGAAATAACTTTTGCTTATTAAATACAAATTTGTAGAGTGTGCTAAAATGTTAAATCCACCTCAGTGTTAGAGCCCTTGATCGGAATTGCATGGATGGTCCCTTGCTTGCTTCTGGAAAGAAAATTAGTTTATTGTCCTCCACGTGGTCATTCGCAGTTTGCAACATTTTTTGACACTAAATTAATTAATTAATTAATGCCGTAGAAAAGGTATGACGTCAGATCGTCTCCCACTATTTCCGTCCGGATACAGGAAGCATCAGACTTAAGTCACGGCAGGCAATACCGATGACAAAACGTCACTCAATGACATGAGTTGTATTGATTTTAAAGCACCGTCGGAAGATTTATTGATATTGAAGCGATATTGAAAATGAGTAATACGGTAGTTTTAATAGTGTAATTAGCAACGATGGGTTCATCACAAGCATCTTTACTGTTCCATCAATGCTACTAGATATTCAAGGATTTAATTGATTTTAGTCTCAGAAGTTAATATCCCATTACATCTTTTGGTCAGAGGAGACTCATTTGTTGTAATCCTTTCAGTGTCCTTTCGTAATTCCTACATCTTGTTCTGACCCCTTACCCACAAAACATTAGTCACAAATCCCACTTATATAACTTAAAATAACTTTGAACAAAACAAAACAAATGTTACAAACGAAAGATTATTTTGAAATATAGAGGACTACATTCCTGTCCCTCATTTTAAGTTGTCGCTGTCAAGAATAACGTATCATTTTCCCGTCATGTATTCATCCAAACAGAACGAGACAATGAAAATATCGTACTTATAAGAATTAAATTTCTCTGCATTATGAAACACTTGTAGTTACCTTCTAATTTTATCCTCCTAAAAACATATATCCCCCAGGGGACTTACATCTAGTAAGTACGTGATTAGCAAACACGGGGCCCCGAGCTGAGTCTGGCATAACTTCCATTTACTTGTGCAAGGCTCGTTCCTTTCTCTTTCCTGACCTTCCTTGGTTACTTCTTGTTCTTTTCGATCCCGACGCTATTAGGGCTAGGGTATCTTTCATTTTCCTCTTTCTTCTTCTTCTTTTTAATGTTTTCTTTCTTAAGATATGTTGGGATTTGAGTTTTGAGCTGTAATTCAGGAGGGTTTTTAGTGGGTATGGTGGAGTCATTCGGCGAGTCCCACACGCGGGGAGAGTCATGTTGGCTCTCCCTAGTGCGTAACTGCATTTTCCCTACCTGTACAAGTTTTTAGGGCTCCAATGACCTTTGATGTCGACATGAGCCGTAAANGAATTTCAATTCACAAAAAGATGAGAAACGTGTCAATATTCGTCAACAATTAAACAACAGAAGAAAGAATAGAATGTTGTGATTGGCGTAGAAGAAGCTCTTTAACAATCGCGCAACTACGAAGACAAAAGCGAAGCAGCTCCTGGAAGCAAACAGTGTCTCGTCTGCGTCCGCTGACAACATTCCCACATATTCACCCTTCGGAAGAATTCAAGTGCCGAGAAGGTCGAGAGCTGTGGTGAATGAAGAAACGCGGCAGTCCATCCAGAGTGTTTGCGTGTTCTTCATTTGCATACGTACACATTTCACAGGAGGAAGACATCGCTCTGGTGCGGGTTTCTTACTCGTAACGGGTGATGGTGCAATTCTCGTTGTTAGATATTCCATATAACCTCCGGATAATAAATTAAATTTGGGCGTAGTTTCTAAAATACTTAAGTACTAGGTCAACCCATGCGATGGACTGTAGCTAACTCTAAATGAAAATATGTAGCATTAACCATGCAAAATAAAATAGATAAATTTTTAGTGTCAAAAATGCAATAACAAACAGAATTTGACCACGAGGGGCTATTTTACTCTCCCGGAAACATGCAAGGGACCATCCCATCAATTCCGATCAACGGCCCAAAGGAAGTGACGAATTTAATATTTATAAAATAAATTATTTAATAAATATGTACTGTTAACCATTTATTATTAAAAAATGAACTGTTTTTATATATTCAACGCAATAAAAATTCCAGATAAATAATAAAAGTAATGATGTCTTCGCGCGGGAAAACCGGAGAAAAAACTCGGGCCACGATGGGAACACGACTTTAGAACCATTGTGAACAGTTCATGATATTATGCAATGGCGCATTACGTAACTCACATACAATTACCTACAAATATTGTTTCATACTTACCAGACGCTTTGTCAAGTCAAGTAACATCCTTTTCATATAAATGAGTCAAGTAGCGTCTTTTGTTGAAGTAACTTTTAATGCTCAGGAAGGAAAAGATGAAAGGTGAAATAATAGAAACACATTTTTTAATGTTTTAAAGTATGATACTTCTTTACGCAGTAAAGAATTTTAAAAAGATTCTGGGACATTTGCTAATTTATGTACACAATGATTTCTCGGGCATAATAGTATAGGAGTATTAATTAGAGCAGAAAAAAGAACTCTGATGAATAGTGAGAAGAAACTTCTCTCTGAGAAAAAGATCGTAGTGGGTTGGAGCAGGTACTCAATGTAAGCATGAGTTGCGAGTCACTGTAGAAGTATTGCCTGAAGGACAGAGTTCGCGCTGAGGGTGATAAATCTCCTCTTACGCTCAATGCACGAGACGCTGAAGAATCTGCTCGTCTTCATTACACTTGTCCCCAGCCGGCCGCGAAGAATATATTAAATATTACAAACACGTAGCAGGGGATTCTTTGAATGTCTGTCTCTCCCTTGCTTCTACTTTTTCTCTTCGGTCAGTATTTCTTATTCATTCCGTTATTTCCTTATTCTTTAGTGTTTTAATACTTAATAACATAAAAAGTTAATAATAAATAAATAAATAACATGAAAATTTTAAAAACTATTTTCTTGCATGATTGTGTTGTCTTATGGCTCGTATTAATTTAGTTTTATGTGTACTCAACTTTGGCAAGGTTGTGTTCATTAATTCTGTAGCCCCATCCTGGCCCAGGTTTTGCTCCGGTTTTCCTTCGGGTAGAGACGTTCTTTAGACTTTGTCTAGGGGCGTGTTTATTGTAACAATAAATCGTGAATTTAGTGTTATTTCAACTCTTATGATTTATTAAACACTATACTCAGAATAATCTATAGTTCGATAATAATTTGTACATGTAAATTTTTTGCTTTAAATTACAAACATATTAACATTCTATTAGTATTATAACTCGTAGCTAACTTTTCTAGGAACTTTCGCTGGAATTTTTGAATCCGCCTGTGCCTTGGGGCCCTTGATCGGAATTGATGTGATGGTCCCTTGCTTGCTTCCGGAGAGTAAATTAGTTTATAGTCCTCCACGTGGTCATACGCAGTTTTGTACTGTTTTTTGACAAAAAGTTTATTATTAATAATAAAAAGTAGATTTAATGTAAAAAAAAGATACAAACTACGTATGACCACATGGAGAACAATGAACTAATTTAGTCTCCAGAAGCAAACTAGGGACCATTCAATCAATTCCGAACAAGGGTCCTGAGGCGAAATTGGATTTAACATTTCAGCACAATCCTAGCAATAAAAATAGTTCGGTACGTGTTATATTATTAACATAATACCAACGAATTTGTATTCAATAAAATAAAATAAAGTAATTTCAGAAGTATTATCAAAATATAAATAATTTTGAAAATATTGTTTATAAATCGTAACTATTAAATAACACTAAATTCGAGATTTATTATTTCAATTGACAAGAGCCTTGCGAGTTAGTATAAAAAATCCGACTCTACCCGAGGGAAAACCGGAGAAAAACCCGGGTCAGGATGGGGTTACAGAATTAATGCGCAAGAATATAACTTTTCGTTGTGAATTAAATTTTTCGTTGTGAATAATAATAGTAGTTGTAGATCATTATTGAAACGTGAAGTTAAGGCATGAGACATTTGCCTAATATTACACATAACCTCTAAAATAATATATTTGCATAGTGTAAAATGTTGGAATATAACAAAATAAAAGGAAGAAGGTATGAAGAAGAAGAGAATAAATGATTCATCCATCACCATTTATGCCTTGGTCTTCATGTAAATGCAACTGTAAAGAGGATCCCAATGTACAGGAGAACATATACAGGTTAGGTAAAAAAAACTGGCTCGGAAAATATAAGATTTACACGGAATTGAACGAGTTGTTCGTCACAGAAAATGCTGGAAATGTCATCCTCTGGTGACGTCGATGTCGCACTGTGCCCGAATTATGAAACTGTGAGATTATTTGAGTACATCTGACCTCTATCAATATGTTCCACAGGTCAAAATCACAGCGAGAGAGCGAGAAAGAGAAAGTTTACTGCCTCTGTTGACTGTCCTCTCCTGTTGACTGTCCTCTCCTCATCGAACTCCTCATGCACTCGTGACAAGGTTCCCAAGGCGGTGTGTGCTATTGTATCGACGTCACCAGTGGCTATTTCCAGCATTTTCTGTTCGTTAACAATGGTCAATTCCGTTATTCTTTTTCGGGACACTTTTATCTTGCCCATCTTCTATTTCGTTTCAGTATACCTTATCACTGTTTTCAAAATTTTTCAGTGATTCAGTCACCCTGATAGAACTAATTTGGCAGATTGTTTATTTATGTCATGTTGGCTGGATAGAAATTGAAAATAAAAAGAAACAAATAGAGAATAAAATAGGTTATTGAGATAAAGAAGACTGTTTTTCATCCTGCCCATTTTGTTTTCACGTTTACCCCAACAGAGATTTTTTATCCGCCAATGATTTCTCCCTAAACTCAATGAGATAATTTTTTTTTTATTTACACCCTACATCATCATATTGTATATTTAACTATATTTCTTCGCGTATTTGATAAATTATCAACTCTCTCCTACCCTAATCGTATTAATTTTATCGAATATTTTATTAAAATTCTTGATATTTGCCTTGCAGGAAAACGGATACGCATACTTTTTTACTCCGTTCCATATCACGTAATTTTTCTTCATATAAATTACATTAAAAATAGCAATTAAATAGTAAGTTGGTAAATTTAGAGATACACTTGCATAGTTTCCTTTTGCGTTTCAATGTCGACGTTTTTGAGATCCTTATACTTTTTTTTTCAATTTGGTTTACAATATCTGGTAAGAACGTAATTGTGTTCTCCCGGTGCACTCATTAAATCTATGAGAAAGTACACGCTGTTCAGCGGCGAATGGAAGGGGAGAGACCCCCTTCCCCCGAGAGAAAACAAGATGGAAATACTGGTAATAATGAAAGAAAGTTTTCTTCATTTCGATGAAAATTCAATATGCCCATTGAATGCATCAAGACAAATAAATAAAATTTGTCTTTAAAAGACATGACTTCGGAGGACAAACATATGACTTAGCTTTTATAAATTTCCACTTATACATGGGAATGTGGGCAGTGGCGGATCTAGACCGTAATCAAGGGAGAGGGATCTAATAGGGGAGCATTTTTGTTTAATAATTATGATTTTACAACACAAATTTTATAAATATTACCTTTAAATAAAATGCATCAAATAAATAATTAACAATTTGGTATTATTAATATCAAAAATAATTATTTATTAAAGATGTTAATCTGGTATTATTAATTTTATGAATCTAGTATTGATAATAACAATAACAATTTTATTAATAACAATTATAACTAATAACATTTATTAATCTGGTAACACTTGTACAAAGAATGCCATTTATCAACTTCAATTTTATCTGTTGTGAGTTCAGGTCCAATGGGGGGGTGGGGGTTAAAGACCCCATAGCCCCCTCCACCCATAGATCCGCTGCTGAATGTGGGTATAGGGTTTCATCGACGTCAACATCGAAGTTGATGAGAAGATCTTTCCCACTTTGAATGTGCAACCTCAACGCCGTCTTTCTATTAATACTTGGTCCATTCCAATTTTGTCTGAAGACCGCGTGGTGAAAACAAATCGCAACACTACTCCCCGAGTCTCTCATTCGTGGAACACGCGAAACACATCGCATTGGCTAGTAATGGAGTTCGTCTCATTTACGTCTACACAGTCAAGTTCATATAATTTCTTTCTGTTTCGTTTTCAATGTTTTTCAATGTTAAAGTTATGGTATTTTGACTCGTGTCACTCACTCCATGGATCTCAATGGTCGACTAAATAGTATGGCATGTGCGCGATGCTCCATCGCGCTATTGACTCAATGCTACCAACTACAGTCAAGCAGCCAACAACAGCCAACGCTTCCTATGTTCAATGTCATGCAACATTTTTCAGAGAAAATAACCTAAGGGAATAAACTGACGGGAACATACTTGGTACATTAGCTTATTGCAAAGCGGTTTATTAAGTTAATTGGAAAGCGGTTTATTAACTAATTGCAAAAACAGTTTATAATTTGTTTGACCCCATTGGCGATCATGGGCAAATCGTAAATGTCCTCTTTTTATCGGTCTAAGTGGCTTGATCTTGGTATAGGGTTTGTTCGCAGTGTAGCCAACGCTTTTACTTCGCCATCATCTGCAAGAATAATAATACGTGTGCCTCACGTTATTTTGGCAGTACTTTTCGGATGTCTATATACTGAAATCCATCGATTCAATTCACTTGCTCTTGTGGCGCTATTCTCTTCTTTCTGCATCGAGCGTATGGAACAAATATCACATTGTGTATTTGTTTGTTGTGTTATTAACTGGTATTTGTAAGGCAAATACTCGTTTTTGTGACTAGTCTTAATATTTATTCGGATATTACTTCCACTTGTAGTTGGCAATTCGTATTAGGCAGATACATTATTTTTGGTAAATTTACGTAATTTTGAGAATAAACTTAAGCAAAATAGCACCGCGTTGCACCCGGACGTTTTCTATAAAGTCGGCCACGACAGAGTTTGGTGTGATGAAATAACATAGAGCACCTATGTGTTTGGCGTCCTCTTGATCTTATCGAGCCCTTTCCAAATAGCACTTTAGTGATATTCTCTTATCTATAAGGATCTTTGTAATATTGCTACAGCTCAGGTGTTTGGGGCAGTTGACAAAGGGGTCAATCAGTGGGACAAAAGATGGTATCGAAGTCAAGTCTCTCACGCGTGGATTCTTCAACGAAACTTCTCCAGGACAATTCTATTTCAATTTTTATTTTAACATTAGTAGGAAACTTTTCTGAGACACTAGAAATTGTGTCGAATAGTATTTGTTCTGGAGTCTGTGATAAGAGCGCTAAGTTACTGGCAGAATCAGGTCGGAGTTTGATTCCAGGTACGTGGGAATTTTTCATTACATCTCAACATCCAGGCTGATATCCAGGTCTACTCGGCCTGCTGTAAAATGAGTACTGGGTCTATCCCGGGGTCAAACCGACCGGAGCGAGGTGGTGTCCACATCTCCTCCTCCTAACACCGTGACCGAGTAATTTCGGAGCTCTACCCTAAGTGCACCATTGGGGCCTGTTGTGTGACATTTTGACTTGACCGGACTTTGACCAGTGTGCATTCTACTCTACAGTCCTCGCAACGAAAGAAAAGTAATGTGATATAACTAACGGAGCGAAAGAACGGTTGTCGTATGTCTGCTGCGGGAGATGGTCTAGCGTTGCTCAACCCATTCCAGACGGGACCCACAAAACCTGCTATACCCTGTGGTAAAGCTAACTTCTGACAGTGTCAGGCAGACCTACGGTTAGAGATCAAGTCCTCTGTCCGTTCGTCGAATCGGCCGATGTACGCGGCGGCATCCGAATATAACCTGACGAAAGTAAAACACCCTCATGTCTACAGAGATAGGAAGAGTCGGCA
This sequence comes from Laupala kohalensis, assembly GCA_002313205.1. NCBI lineage: Eukaryota > Metazoa > Arthropoda > Insecta > Orthoptera > Trigonidiidae > Laupala > Laupala kohalensis. The sequence goes on from NNCF01129542.1 coordinate 672,927, forward strand.
ATCTCCCAATACTGTTATTAGCTCCTCGACTTCCGCGTGCTTTTTAGACTTTTGTACTCATTCCTCTTCTTTCACTGCGAGCACTGTAAGTTCTTCCGTTCTCGTAAAGTAAATTACAATCCAATTCCGTTTCCACTACTATTTAAGAAAACATTTTGTGTACATTACCGTCAAACTGTTAGTATCTTTTCCCCCAGAAATTTGTTATCAAACCAACACACTCCCAATACAAATATTAAAAGCACGAATACAATCGTACTCACACACGATTGTAAACTTCTTCGAACACTTGAGTATATTCTCTGTTCGGGAAGTGCAAACAAGGATATGCGAGCGTGCATGATCTTAGGCGTTGACTCCCTGATCCTGAGGTCATTCCCGCGGTGAAAGACCGGACATGGCGGGGTAGACGCGCGGTGCTTGGGCGTTTTCAACCTGGGCGGCGGAAATTCGAACCTAGTACTTGTCCGGGCGGTTTGGGTGGACCCTGGTGAATAAGTGAAATGAATCATTACGTATTTGTTATGGATCTAGAGAATATTTCTTGTATGAAGTTACTCACCGATTATACGAATAAAAGTTAAAATAAACTGAAGAAAAATGTCGTTTGTGCTTTATTTATTTCATCACTTTTCTCAACTCATAAAATCTCGACGATCGAATTTTTGCTATCAAGTCGCAAAACACTCTACAACAATAGATTTACTTTTAAATTTTCCACTCATACCACTGACACTTTGTAGTCTTATCATAAAAATTGCGGAATATGATGTCAAAACGTTGAACAAATAATGCCCTCTTTGACGTTTATGCACCCTTTTTTCAGAAACCGGAAAAGTAAAAAAAAAGTACTAGTGAAATAATTTTTTGTTTTTTAATACAAATTTGTCCGTATTATCTTAATATTATAACATGTACCGAACTATTTTTTTCATGTCTTTTGTATACAAAGTTTTTGTATATGAGTGTGCCGAAATGTTAAATACGCCTCTGCCTTAGGACCCTTGATCGGAATTGGTGTGATGGTCCCTTGCTTGCTTCCGGAGAGTAAAATAGTTTATTGTCCTCCACTTGGTCATAAGCAGTTTGTAACTGCTTTTTTGACAGTAAATTTATTATCATTATTTTATGATTACAAGGAGATAAAAAATAGAATTTGTTTCAATCCAGCAATTTATGAATCTAAAATTCAGTCTTCTTCTAAAAATATAGTAATTGTAACGGATCCCTTAGTAATTGCGAAATTTTTTATCCGTATCCTTTCTTCCCTGTCCAGACATACTTGAATAACGAAAGGTAGATGTTATGACAAAAGTTCGGTAGTTGGTCAGACATTGGTTGACTTCAAAATTTAAGAAATCAAATAAGAATCTCATCCAAATAATATTCGTCATTGCTAGATTTCTGGAAGAGTTGGATTTTGTTCAGTGACAGACTTAGTTCACTGATAGACTTTGTTCAGTGATATACTTTGTTCAGTGACAGATTTCGGCCATTTCTAGATTTAAGTCATTGCCTATAACACGTGAATTCTGTAAAAGCAATAATAGAGCTAATATTATCAAATAAAGCAAATACACTCTAATAGTCATTGGTCGCCACCATAAGAGCCAAACCAAATAAATCCTTGAAGTTACAACACAGTGAAACGACGTCTATGGACATTCCAGGAACAGTTTAAGTCGCGGGGGAAATTAACATCGTAGAGCTTAAAATACCGCAACATTACCACAGGAGATCCTTGTGAAAAACTTTCGTCATAAATGTTTGTTTAGGATTTATGTTCGTAAGATTATCCGATTCACATGCAGCTAAGGCAATTAAAATGGTAGGGATTACCGTAGCCACCTTATTACTTCAGAAGGTCTAATCAAATCAGACATTATAAAAAAAGAGGATCTTAACCTTATTGAACCCAAGGTAATCGTAATTCGTAAGCTATTAAACTAAAAATATTTGTTTACATGTCTTCTTCTTTCCTAAACGAGTTAGTTAAAATTCATAGACCAGTGGGTAATGCAGTTTCAAAAGTCATATATAGTCCACATCATGTGACTTTACTCAGAGAAAATGTAACCACGAACGGGAAATCATTGTGTTAATTAGTTTATCGTAAAGTAGAAACAATAAATAAGCTTTTCGTCCTCAACGTGATCCTAAGTTCTCTTGACACTAAATCGTTAATTTATTAATTCATTAATTTATGTATTGCTAATCAAATGGAATCGAAGTTGGTGCAGAACATGTGCGCAGGAAAGCCAACGCTTTTCCCACACCAGCGTCCATAAGGGTTATAAATAAGTTACGTTGGCAAAACTTTCGGATTTCTTTGAACTTAAATCCATTGCCAACATTGGCCATCAATTCAATTGACGAGCTCTTGTGGCGCTATTCTGTACTTTCTGCACCGGGCGTGTGGAATGAATATTACCTTGTGTCTTAGTTTGTGTGTTTTTTTTTACAGCAAATAGTCGCTTTTGTGACTACTATTATTCTTATTCGTCATTATTTCGGATATCACTTAAATTCGTATCAATCCGGAATTCCACAAGGCTCCACACTGCATTGTTATTTTCGGTTAAGTTTCGTGGCTTTGAGTATGATAGATTGATCTGTAGGGAATTATTTTTTACTTGTTCGTGAAGACCTGGATTAGAGCAGGAGACAACCAATTTACGGTAGTATGAACAACATGGCGACTTATTGAATGTCTTGATTTGTTTAAAAATGAAAGATCAAACTATTACTTATCAACCCGTCTAATAAAATTTGGACGTTGAGGGGCTAATATTTGAATGAAACCATGTTATTGTGTGGATTGTTACATCGGCGGATCTATAACCCCCATTGGACCTGAACTCTTAACAGATAAAATTGAAGTTGCTAAATGGCATACTATGTAAAAGTGTAACCAGATTATTAATTGTTATTAATAATATAATTTTAATTGTAATTAATAATACCAGATTAAATAAATTAATAATATCATATGAATTACTTTAATAAATAATTGTTACTGTTATTAATAGCACTAGATTGTTAATTCTTAATGATTTATTTGATGCATTTTATTTAAAGGTAATATTTGTGTTGTGGAACCATAATTTTTAAACAAAAATGTTCCCAGGTTACCCCCTCCCTTGATTACGATCTAGATTCGCCACTGGGTTCTTATGGACAAAGACTGGTGGAACGTTTTTTAAATAAATTTTCAAGTAAAGTCTAATGGAATCGATGCGAAAACTAATAACACGTGTCATAATTTTAATTCAAAAATAGGCGTTCGAAATTTGCGTTGACCTTCCGGACAATTAAGGAGTTATTGAACGGGAATTGTCGTAATTCTAGAGAACGCGTGCCAAACTAGAGAACATTCTTTAAGTGCATTGATTCAATTTGAACGGTATCATTAATAATCGACCAGTGGGGGGGGGGGGGNCAAAAAATGTGTAATTGAAAATAGTGTCTGTAAAAATTAGGTCATTTGATTTGAAAATCTAACGTAAGTTCTAAAAAACGTAATTTATCACAATAATTAAATAAAAAAAACTGTTACAAACTTATGACCAGGTGGAGGACAATAAATTGATTTACTCTCCGGGAGCAAGCAAGGGACCGTCCTATCAATTAAGAGCCCTGGCAGAGGTGGATTATACATTTCAGCTCTCTCTTTAATATACGAATAAAATAGTTCGGTACATATTATAATATTAACATAATACCAACAAATTTGTATTTTATAAAACACAAAAAAATTAATTTCACAAGTACATGTTATTTTCAAACTATATATTATTCGGAAAATATTGTCTATAAATCGTAGGTATTAAAAAACACAAAATCAGAGATTTATTATTTCAATCGACGCCGCTCCTAGACAAGAACCTAGCGAGTGTACCCGAAGAAAAACCGTAGAAAATCCCTGACCAGTAATATTAAAAAATATGTATTTTAATAACACTGAAAGTTTCATAAGCTATGTGTTTTACTAACGCCTGTCACGCTTCTATTTAAGTACTTCTTCATTTCAATATCTCACTGAAATCTTGGCGGAAGTTTTCTATCCAATCATCCATTCTCATCCGTGCAATACTCTGCTAACTTGAAAGCACTGGAGAGAACCGCTGTTGACAACCTGACCCATTACTCGTAACCAGGCAACAAAAGTCGTTATTCGAGAGAGAGATAGGAAATAAGACAAAAGACGAAGGAGTCAACGCCTTTCCGGTTTCACGCTTCACGCCTTCCCCTGTTTTTTCTTCGGTGCTGCCCCCAGTGGTGGACGGTTAAAGCTCTCGAATTCTTCGCGTCCGCCTAGCTATTGCATTTCACCTCAGCGATAAACGAAGGTGCGACTCCAGGTTAGTCTAGTTACTGAGATGTATAATTTTTTTCTTCATTTTTATTTTAATTACTTCAAAACACATCATTACGAACATTAATGAAGAAAAACATGATTTAATTCTAGATTTATCGTGCAAACAATATTCAGGAACTCGCTTGATTTGTTTGAAGTGAATAAGAGCATGTACAAACATGGCGGCCGAGCACAACGGTTTCGAGATTTATGCACCTAACCTCACAAAAAGTGAAATATCTTTCTCGAATGTCCGGCGATCTATATAAATAAATAAATAAAATATAAAAGTGATGTTAATAATACTGCGGTAAATTCACTACAAATCAAAGTAAACTACCATAATTTTTGTGATTTAAAAATTTGTCGTTTTTTTTGAAACTGTTTTCTCCATACGATGCAATGTAGTACACCAATTATACTTACAATTATTTAATTTAAATCACCATTGATGTATGTTTTTCAAGTTTAAATCACGATAAGTACGTATCACTATGTTTATTTGTTCCGCATTCAGGTATTTTAGTGATTTAATTCTTGCTGCACTACAACAACCTTGACATTTGACTCAACTCACAGAGGTCGTATTTTTCTGGTGAGAACCGGTTCGATGTACTGTGATTGCCCTCTACTGTTCTAGTATACTAGAATGATTCTTCCAGATAAATGTGCGTTGAGCGTACAATTTTCCTGCAAATAAATCGATTCGAATAAATTACTGTAAGACATTACTAAGGAAACAAATATTCATGAAGACAATAATGCTTAAATGTAAAGTAATAAATTTATTTAACCCTACAACCTTTTTATAGACATATTTAATTTTATGAAAAATGTTTTACCCCCTTTTTGGGTCTTTTTCAGGAACAATTGAAAATAATTCTTTGACAATTAATTTACTAAAAATTACACGTGAAATATGTAACAACTATTTACAGGCTGTCCCAGAACTGTGCGTTAAGAAAATAGATGGATGATAGAGCTCATTAATAGGAAGAAAAAATCATTGAAATACCCTAAGTGTCTCCCGAAAGAGATAAAATGACACCAACGCAAAACAAAGAGGTGTTAAATCACTTTATTAGGGGAATCGAGAGAGCGACATAGATGTTCGAAATACGGCAAGGACAAAATTAAAGCAGATATTCAAAGTTCTGCAATTCCATTATCAGCAATCCACGCCTCGCACCGACATCGCATATATTGGCGAGCACAAATTATAGAAGGTACGGATAGTTCACTTCCATAAACCCAATGGTTACCTTAGATGCACCCCAGCGCGCCACGGGGAAGGCCGACAACTATCGTCGAAATTGCCCTCAACCCACCCCCCTTTTCCTCCTTTTACATCGCATAATTTTCATCGAATACCCGCTGCCATATTCTGCAAAAAGCCTACATACAATTAATCTGCAGTAGAAACTCAGAACCAGCAATTCTAAATGCATGTTCATGTTCATGTGTATTTTCGTGTTTGACACGTCCCGTATCTTAGCTCATTGATGAGCTACTTACCAGGACTTGAAGGTCGCACAGCGTCTTTTGGAGCCATATCGTATTCTATTTTTGTATTACTCAAAAGTAATACAGTCCACTTATCTTATTGATCCGGCTTAGAGATCATGTTCGTGATTTTGAGTGCAGGTGTTGTGTGTGCCGCCGCTTAGCCGTTCCTCGTGAAGAGGAGACGATCCCGTCCCTAGCCACGGGGAGGCGGGCGGTTTCTACTAATACTACTATACTTATATATATATATATATATTGATAATAAATAATACAGTATATTAATATATAATATAATATTTACATTTCAACATATCATTGCCCTTGGCCATATGCTTTCGTATCTTTTTTCTTATCTCTTTCTACTCTTATCGTTTCGTCAATGGGAATTGACATATCATAGCATATCGTTAATCCTCGTTATGGTGAAACTGAGCGGGAATCACTGGAGGATGCGTCACTTCCGTCATTTCCTAGGTGTCATATATCAACTTCCTTTTGTCTTCCACCGCAGTCATGAAGGCACCAAGAGAGTAGAGCTCCTGAGCTGTGCCAATCCGACTGCTTAGGTCGTCGCCAGTCAGCTTCATATTAGATCTTTTGAGGTAATCAGAGCGCTCCTCTCGGTAAAAGGGGTACTCTGCTAAGGCATGACCCACCGTTTCCGGTGTTGAGTGGTCGCATTTACATTGGGGTGCTTTTATCAAACCACGATCATACCTTTTTGCATTGTACGAGCCGTACCCAGTAATAGTTCGCACTATCACCGGGCTTGGCTTGAACCACGCATGCCTCCTGACAAATTCGAGGTTTGCAATGAACCTAAAGATATCCCTCCCGTATTCATCGTCATTCCATCGGGCTTTCCAGTCCTTCACTAACGCGGCTCTTATCTTACCCTTCGCTCCCTTGGTTTCCTTGCTGAAGGACTCGGTGCCGATGACCACCTGATTCTCCTTGCGGGGATGGTACAGGTGGCTTCGGAAGCGGACCTCCAGATCCAGTGGCATGCAGCCGCTAAGTACCTGAAGTGCTCCCGTCGCTGTTAGTCTCGACGCTCGAGTGATTCCTTGCATAGGTCCCCTTTGGGCCGAAAGAAGCGCACGCTTTACATGTGAATGATCAACTCGGTGCCCCCAGGCGGAAGCCGCATAGGTGACTATCGGAAGAAACGCTCCTCGATAAATCGTTCGGATTGTGTTCGTAGGGATATTGTACTCGGCTTTGCAGATCCTTCTCAGCTTGAAGAAAAGTTTGCGGCCCTTCGCAGTGACCTTCTTAGCATGAGGGAGGAATGATAGCTTTTTGTCCAGATACAATCCTAAGTATCTGACTTCGTCGCTACTGCGCAGCTTCGTACCACAGATCCTGATGATAGGTTGTCTCTCTGAGTCGAGTTGCTTCCCAAACATCATAAACTCTGTCTTCTTAGAAGACAGGGTTATCTTTGCCCTCTCGCACCACCGTAATACGATATCGAGGAACTTTTGCGCCTCCACCTCAAGTTGTTTCCGACTGTCGCCACCAACCGTGATGGCTAGGTCGTCCGCGTACGCCGTCACCTTGGCCCCCGCATCTTCTAGGTCTCGAAGGACTTCGTCGATGACGAGGTTCCAGAGTACCGGCCCACTGTTGGAACCTTGCGGGCAACCTCTGGTCAGGAATTTGGAGAATGATGTTTCTCCCACTGGGAGAGAAACTTCTCTTTCTGACAGGTAGTTACTGTACAACTTGTAGATAAACGGATCAATCTTCATTTCTCTCATTCCTCTGAGAATTCCCGGCCACCACGCGTTGTCGAACACCCCCTGTATGTCCGCGAAGATCACCAAACAGTACTTGGTACGTGTCTGGCAGTCCTCTATCGAACCCAGAAGGGATGCCACAGCATCGTCCGTACTCCGCTCAGGTCTGAAGCCATATTGACTCTGAGAGAACAGATTGTTAGACTCTAAATATATCGATATCCTCTCCGAACATATCTTATCTAGGACCTTTCTTGGGACTGAGAGAAGAAAAATCGGTCTGTAGGACCTTGCTTCGTCATCTGGTTCTTCGGGACTCTTCTTTAGTACTACAACTAAAGCCTTTTTCCAAACACGAGGGAAGATTACTTCCACCAAGCATCTGTTGAGAATCTGCAGGTACTTGCTCTTGCAAGCCCCTTGCAAGGTCTCCTTGATTATCTCTGATGTGAGTTTGTCCTGTCCAGGGGCTTTTTGGGGCTTAAGCGCCCGAATCGTCTTGTCCAGTTCATCCTCAGTGATCGGAGTAAGGGACTCCTTGTCTACAGCTCCCCACTTTTGCATGGCCTCAAGTCTCTCCACCGTGTGAGTCTCGGTGTCCTGCGAATGGTTGTCATCCGGTAATAAGACTTCCAGAAGATGTCGCGCGGTTGCCTCCATTCCGAGAGTGCCACCACCCGGACCATGATTGAATAAGGTGCTTAACAATTGGAGAGTACGCAGTTTATCAGAAGCTAGCTGGTAAGGCACCCTCCAAGGGCTTACCCGCGTTGCTTCCTCCACGAATTCTCTCCATTTGTCCCTCTTCGATTTCCTAACGGCCGCCAGGTGTTTATTCCTAGCTTCCGCATATTTGAGTCTAGGTTCGGATAAATCCTCCCCTATCCGTTTAGCCCTTTGTAGTTGCTTCCGCAGGGCTCCGACTGTTCGCTTGGAAGGATTCAAATCCCGATTCCACCAAGGCGTACTCTTCCGACCGCCGGTCATTCTATACGGAATGGAACCGATTGCGGTCGTCGAGATGGCTTCGGTCAACCGCTGGGCAGCGGTTTCGAGATCGTCCTCGGGCGAGACCATCAACAACTCATCACTTAGTATACTCGTGAATCGTCTCCAGTCAGCCTTAGACGTATTGAAATGCTTCCTAGGAATCATTTGGTGGACGTACCTTCATTCCCAGGTTAGAGCGGAGCGCGTTATGGTCACTGTTTGTTGCAGTCGTTACCACGTACCAGTCCGTCAACGCTCTTATGACGTTATCCGAAGCCAAGGTTAGATCAATGTGAGAACATTTATCGCCCTTGAAGAAAGTCCGATGCATGATTCGAACTAAAACACCCACAAATCAACACCAAGCAGAGCTCGAGTAGCTTCAATTAGTCGCCACATGAAGACCATGTGCTAGCCGCGAACGTCAACACTCACTACGCGAGCACCCAGTTGAATGGGTGGTGGGGGCTGGTTAGTTTGTTTCCTTGCTAGTGGAGCGCTGCGACAAGTGATCCATCTGTACCTAATATAATCTGTGTTGGCGAGTATGTTCTACCTAGAATCTTGAAAATCCTCTCAACGTGGTGAAACGTTTTATATTAAGTTAAAATTAATTTTAAATGTCTAAAAAAGAGAAGGAACACTTACTAAAATGCAAGGCGTAAAATATGTTTTAAAGCAATAAAACCATTCCAAGATTAAATTATTTATTTTAACCAATAAGACGGGAGTATGATCAGAATTCCTGTAATGTCTTCCTTATACTTCTGCAGAGGTAACTAGCAATTACGTAGTAGTATGTCTGATAATAAGATTATGGATGTGAAAGTTACAAAAGAAACGCGTATTCGTGGTCAAGTACTTGAAATCTGCTCTTAAAAAACATTTTGGTTTTTATTTGTTCATTTGAGCTTTATAAAGTTCCTATTTTACCAATAATTAATTTTCTTTGTTTCGAAAAAGAGTTATTTTCTCATTTGTTTAAGATGTATGTAAGCATCGATCACAGTGGAATACGACAAGTGTGTCCGTCCCGAGCATGCGCAGTGCAAGTCAATCGTATTCAATACATTTTTTCGAGCGGAGGTATTAGGATATCGCTTCACACCTACTACTCATAGTCAATCAAACATATTACGTAAATCTGTACAATACCTTTAACACCCCTCTCAAGAAACGTCCCGTGTTTCATTGGCTTGGCAACGTCTCCTCCACCTCGATACGCAATGACACATCTTGTCTTATTCCACCAAGGCTATAGATACGCAAGGTTCTGACAACGGCGGTCATATTGATGCTAATTGACATTTATTTTTCAATTTATCTTAATCTTAATCTATTTAATACATCATCTGACAAATTCATAACTACATAAATTTTATTCCTTTGCTTTGGGACTACCTTATGTGCAACAAGGTGTATATTTGTTTTTTATCTCTTCTCTTCGTTTTTGCCTTTGTGCTGCGTCACTTTGCAATTCCTTCCACGTCCCGAATAGTCGGTCGCAGATCTCTCTCTCTCTCTCTCTCTCTCTTTCTTTTCCTTCTATTTTAGTCCTATTCTTCTTTATTATGTGCGTCACGTAATAATCCAATTTCTGTTATATATTCGAGATATCTTTCAAACAAATTCCTTCCTTTTATTAATTTTGTCTTGTCATGTGTTAGAAATATTCCTTTATCTTTTAGGTAGTTATAATATTTTGCTCTTTCTTTTCCGTATAATTTACACTCCCACAGTACATGGTTTGTTGTTTCACTCCCATTTCCACATATACAGTCACCCGAGTTCTTGCGTCCTATCCAATTCAAGTAATTTTGAAAATTTCCATGTCCTGCCCAGAACTCCATTACATAACGGTTTGTTTTCGTCCATTTTTTGTTTTTAAATTTAAATTTATTTATTGTCATAAAAAACAGTACAAACTGCGTAAGACTACGTGGAGGACTATGAACTAATTTACTCTCCGGAAGCAAGCAAGGGACCAACACATCAATTCCGATCAAGGGCCCTAAGGAAGAGGCGGATTCAAAAATTCCAGCGAAAGTTCCTAGAAAAGTTAGCTACGAGTTATAATACTAATAGAATGTTAATATGTTTGTAATTTAAAGCAAAAAATTTACATGTACAAGTTATTATCGAACTATAGATTATTCTGAGTATAGTGTTTAAAAATCATAAGAGTTGAAAAAAAAACACAAAATTCACGATTTATTGTTACAATAAACACGCCCCTAGACAAAGTCTAAAGAACCTGTATAAGAAATTCGCCTCTACCCGAAGGAAAAACGGAGAAAAACCCGGGCCAGGATGGGGCTACAGAATTTATGTACACAACCGTGCCAAAGTTGAGTACACATAAAACTAAATTAATATGAGCTATAAGACAACACAATCATGCAAGAAAATAGTTTTTGAAATTGATATACGTTATTTAAAAAGTACTACAGCAATGGCGTGATAAAGTACAAGACGGATTTAACTTTTATTAAAATCAATAAATTATTTTACAGTGTAGAAGCACTGGTGCAGGAGGTAGTTTTAAGAGATTCAATTTCATAACATCTTCTTTTTACGTATGCTAATAGACAGTTAACAATTAGGGAACAAACGAAAAACGATTCGTTCCTTGGGATGAACGAACTGTCGAATTACTATGATTCGAAATGGGAGCTCGCATCAGCATAAACGATCTAAGTCACGTGATTGCATTGAGGTCTTATCTATGCTCATTTCGTCGGCAAAGCGCTCTTCAAAGGTTGTCAGGACCTTCTCTATCTATGATCTTGTATTCCACTATGAGCATCGGTAACAATCAGTGCGATTGCAGCGCCTCTGCTGATGACAACAGACACTTTAGTGTCCTTGGTATGATGAATCCTTTCTGCACAGGATTTGCAACCGTGGTAGTGCCTCTCTTTCGTTCAGCACAGTTTTCTAATTGAGTGTGCTAAGAAGGAATGACACGAATTTAGTGAATGTCAGAAAGTTGTTTCATCAGGGGTTAGCATACAGCGTTTCCTGCAAGACATAATTTGTTGTTGTATTTAGACAAGTATATTTTTAACACTTGTACTTACATTACATTAATAATATATGCCCAGAGCACTGTGACCAATGTCAATCTTTTGTGCTTCGTTTCTTTTCAATTTCTGGAAGTCTCGTAGTCTTGGCAAAGGTTGCAAAACTCTTGACCTGAGTACTTTTGATCCAAGTCGTAGTAAATTGTCCGGTTAGAATTAAACGCCTGAGAACTGCCCATTTTGACGAAGTATAAAAATCGTTTCACTGATGGAAGTAACGATGTGTAACTATTTCCACTGCATACTATAATTGATAAAATTCATTTGTATTATTATTATTTGTTTATAAATTATATGTATTTTGGCGAGGTTCAGGAAATGAGGCCGGCTCTTCCACGTGACCGTGACTTGGGCGAGGAAAGATGTTGGATTGGCTGAGAATTAACGACACCGAATCTTCAATTATCTGGAATAGGTGAGGGATACCCCCAGCTGAAAACCTCACCTAGTTCAGCCCAGCAGGGTTTTGAACCCGCTCTCTATCGCTCAGCGGTGCCATGGATCGTGGAGACGCAACCAACGCGGTCATCCGTATTAATTATAGTAGTGTAATTTCTTGTTAGTATTAAATCGTCTTTGGAATTGTGTTTAATACCTATCATCCCGAGTCACATTAATATCGGACTTTCATTTAGATAATTTGATAAGAATTTATTATGAAGGAAAAAGTAATTTATGTCCACCATGTTATCAAACACAATTCCTGAAATATACGTATCCATCTGTTTTCTTTCACACACTTTGAAGTTAATACGTCCAGGTTTTTTTTACTTCAAATGAAGACATCTGCCAATATCATTGTTTTACTCAACAAAACTACTAAAAACCTTAAAAGTACACAAATCGTGCGTGTGTCAAAGCTTCATTCGCATGTTTTTTAACTTCTAGTGAGGACAGTGTTGCCAAGGTCATAGAACATCCATAAAATTTTAATGGTGACCATTAACGAGAAGCGATTTCTCCATGTAGGAAGCTGGGAAGACGAACCTTCGACCACCAGTCATCATCAACTAACTGCGCAATCATTGGTTAATTGGATATCTTCAACAAGTTATCAAGCGAGATTTTTCTAATTATGTCAATTCTATTTTATCTTCTGTATTCCAAGATGTGATCTAGCACATTTATTCGTGTAGATTCTGCTTTTAGTAAATAGAGTGTCTATGGATGTTTATAGAGACAGACTGGATGTATGGCACAATACTTTTTACTATGGTAACATTTTTTTTGTAATTTCTTTCCTAACTGGCTGGTTTGTGTATCAGTCTAATGTTAAACATCATATTTCGGGCAGAGTTGCAAAGCTGAAACATCAAGTTGTGGTCTCAGGGTTTCTTCTCCCTTAAATCTCTCGCGTCGGACCCCATCACCCTACCCGGAAGACAACGCTATCCAAAATTTACAAATACAAGACGTTCAATTAAGACAAACAATAGAAAATAATTTTTATCGCCAAGAGATGTTGGATATACTGACTTTACGTGGGAACATTGCGAAATGGGTGATTCTACAGAAATTGAGAAATTTGCGCAACGCATAGGAGTGATGTCCAGGAATAAGCGCTTCACGTATTCCACAGTTCAAACGTGTGTACACAAAATAAGTGAGGTTATTGAGTAAAGGTTTCGGCAGGAACCTAGTGTTGCGACCACATCAACCGCTCCTGACAATCTTCACCTCGACAGGCGTGAATTTCATAAAATGACAAAGGAGTGAGACTTGAAATGACAAAGGAGTGAGACTTGAAATGACAAAGGAGTGAGACTTGAAATAAAAAAGGAGGGAACGGTCGTAAATAAATTATAATTTGAGTCATGGACATTGAATCTGATGATGTTAAGTGGCCTAATTCATTTGTCTTAACATCTTGTACTGGCAAAAGTATTAAAATATTGAAAAAATCTAAACCTAACAGGACGGGGTGTTTTCGGTGTTTATTTCCCCATTTCTGTAGAATAATCCAATTATTTATCTCGTCGCTCGCACCTTAAAGTGTAGACAGCAGCACCCTTGGCGAAAGGTTGCGTGAGGAGAATTGTGATACGAAATTAGTCGGTATCAGAGTTGACGAAGGGGACTCGATAGCGACACTGCGGTTAGCTGACGTTGTGTGAACCCTCAACACTTATCCTGAGCTCAGTTCGAGAGTCGTGCAGTCTGCTCATTTGAGTTCTTCGTGTAGTAAGGAGCTATGAAGTAGGCTCTCCTGTGTATGACTTCCGATGTCCTTGATTCACTCTCCCTTTTACATTCGACGCCAATCCCCGAGTACATCCGAAGTCATGTAACTTTACTGAAAATAATAATGCAACATGTCTGCCTGTCACAAATTGCCAACTTCTACGAACTTAAGTAATATCCGAATAAATATTAGTAGTAGTCATATGGGGGAATATTTGCTGTAAAAAAGATACAAGTTAATAACTGAACAAACTAGACACTAAGTATAGAAATCTCTTAGATTGCGGTGAACCTCACCGCTAGGTAACAGATTAAACATGTTACGTCGAATGAAAATGGGAGACGAGACCGGGGATCGAACCCGGGACCTTGAGCTTTGCGCGCTCATGCGCCTACCGACTGCGCCATCCCGCTCGCTACCCGTGCCCGTCTACCATTCTCATTCAACTTGTGAAACCCAAAGACCTCTG
>NNCF01129542.1:695590-705960 GCA_002313205.1 Laupala kohalensis
TAAAAAAAAAAAACATCACCCTCTTCATCCAACAAAAAAAAATATTTACTCTTAATGACGCTCGAGTGGTCATTTACGATAGAAGAAATATATAATGTTGTGAACGGGAACGTTCCCAACTTCATTATAATAGAGAAGTTTGGTGATAATTTGCTAAACGTTTCCTTGTATGTGTACTTGATGCAGTATTACCAAAGGGATCACGTGCCACAAAATGTGTTTAGTGCGTGTGCACTTATGAGTATATAGGGGAAAGTACTTAATTTTTAACTTATTCTACATGGTACGTTGCTGATAAATCTGTAACTTCCGGGGCAATGGGTGCCAATGGCTGAGCTTGTCCCTTACTGAAAAAAAAGTGTAGTTCCATCCCTGAGCACAGCGCTCGGTTTGAACATGGTGTAAGGAAAAAGTTTCAACTCCTCACAAAATATGGGGTTACACTATACACACTACAGATATAAGCGGTTGTATCATTAGTACATGTATTCTTAATTTTTTTCTGTTAATTGAAGAACTTTCATGTGTAGACATTAACAGTAAGGATAACACAGACAGTGCATGGACAACAGCCTTACCCTCTGAAGTGCCACTTCCCGACATAACAGTACGAAAAAAAAAAGAAATATTTTTATGACATTTTATGACACGAACTAAACAACACTATAATTCAGTAATTTGAACTTTTGTGACGGGTAAACGTAAACTCTTGAGAACCCAACAACCACTATAGTTGGAGGAAACCTTGAAAAAACTTTAAAATTCACTATGATACCGGAATATAAATTTTTTAAAAATGTTATTGAAATACTCGCAGCACACCTCGCATACTCGTAGCATAACTCGATGTCGGCGAGACGTAAAACCCCGCAAAATGTTTTTTGAATTATGTAGGTGTACATGTCGCCAACTGCATCGTCTACGGTGAGGTGAATTTGCGACGGACCGGGATTCGAACCTGGTACCTTCTGCTATGTCTGCAGATGTGCTACCACTGCACCACCCATTTCGATTCAAACCCCGTACCCAACATACACCTAGTATGTTACGGTGAACCTGCGTCTCATCCCCATCAGAGAGTGACGCTAACAGCTTTCTTTGCTGGGTTATGTGGATGGAGCGGAATCATCTCCAGTTAACCGGTGAGAAGTGCTGACTAATGAATAAAAAAAATCGTGTATTTGGTCGCACAATAAAAATGACCGATTGCACAAAGATGACCCCTCTGGTGGCTCAGGTAACAGCGTTCTTGCTCTTCACCAAGTCATACCGGGTTCGAATCCCCGGTGGGGCCAAAAAAATTTGTAATTTTTCGCATTAATGTCTCAGTTCATATAACTGTGACTACTATAAAGCGAACCCTCCTTCCTCTATCCACGTCCTCCTAGTATCAATAACTAATTATTACTAACCACTTCTACTAACCCCACCCAGTGGGCCAAGTTGATGGTAAACCCAACTAACCGGTCCACCTACTAACAATAACCTACCACCCAACACCTACTTTCTATCGCTCCATGTAGATAAGCCTCAATAGTACGCTACATTCCCCATTTACAAATACTACAAGGGGAATGGAATTACTTATTTTCGTAATTTGAGATCTACCAAATTTAATCTTTTTATTCATTATTTAATAGAATGGTATTTTACTGTTACATAACCCTCTCATGGCATAACTCGGACTTTCGTTGTAAGAAAAGGGGGAAGATATTCTCAGGTTCTTGAAATACATAATTTCAAGACTTTTGCTTCATTCCTAAGAACCAAAATATATTCGCATAAACATAGCTCCTATAAAAATTTAATCCGCGCGTGTAAGACCCTATAAAATATTTTACTGTTTTCTTTTGCAAATAGTCCCGTTACCCAGTCCCCAAAAGTTGTAAACATGCAAAATTTTAGTTCTTTGGGATAACGGCCTTTGGGTTGGATTACATGGTAAATAAAGGAAATGTAAGTTAGTTTTAAAGTTCAGATATTAAACATGGTTTTTAGATCGATTACAATTTTTTTCGAAGATTAAATAATTTTATCTGAAAAAGTTATTTTTCATTGAATTTTGTTTCTTTCCTGGTTGTAATATAAAAACAATATTTTTTGTTATTTTACTGACAAATGTTACCTGTAATTTCAAAAAGAACAGACACTATTCGAGTTATATGTAGTAATATAATTCTTTAGTATAGACGTAAAACATTTTACAGTTTTCTGGCAGTTATGTGAACAATATGTATTAGATTCGTTGCCAGAGATAATACTTTTAATAATTGTCTCGGATTTTGACGTTTCTATAATTCTGGATAAAGGATCTTGAGATGAGGTCATTTAAAATAACTAGTTTTTTCTCTCTCTCGAACTTTCGACCTCATTATATGGTCTGCTTCGAGGCTTAGTAAAAGTATTGTTGTACTAAGTATTTACTGGGACTTCATTTCATATGCATCATCACTCGTGTAAAAGTATAAAAAGTTAAGTAACTTAATGAGATTATGTCATATGTATTACAACTGGCGATGTTATTTTTGTTAAATTTCCGGACGTACGAAAAACAACAATAATATGAATTTATTCTTTTTCAAAAATTTGTACAATAATTTTACAAGATATAAATTGGGATATACGTCAGCCGCAATTGTTATTACTGAATCGGCTACACAATAACATTGAATAGAAGAATTTTTCTTAATAAAAAAAAACACTTAAAAATAGCATTTACTTTAACTCAAAATTAATGAAATATATACTTAATAATTAAAATTACAAATTAAGATTACACATATAAATACAACTGAACTTCTTTACCATCAGCATCCTGTAATTGATGGTTATCAATTAATTATTTAATTATATTAATTTTTTATACTAATTAACTTTACATCACCGTCAGTTCACATCAGTTTTCCATTTTACTTATTTTACTTCTAGAGCGGCTTCGAAGCGTGTGAGGTACAAATACAGAAGAATTCACCAAAATACATGCACGTGGATGGTATTATATGTTAAACGCAAATACAATAACTTCGAATCTTAATAATATGACTACTTGCGTCAGAGTATGACACATCATCACTTAAAAAATCCGTGACCTTCAGAAATCAAGGTGAGGAGTACGACCACTCAACATACGTACTCATATGTTCATACATCTTTTAAAACATTAAATTATTGTGAAAGCCATTACGAAAATCCTAACGTCCCTCTATGTCCGGCAATCGAACCTGGGACCTCCCCATCATTTCATAACTCAAGTGCGGTCGTCCTCGCCCACACATAGCCGTATAATCCTGCGACGATTTATGAATGGGAGTCCACTGTCAAGCGGAGGGTCAAGCGCAGGTCGTCAAGGCAGTAAACTCGGATCTACGTCACAGGAAGTTGCGAAGATGGCTGCCCTCTCGCCATATTGGCAAGGTTCACTTGTTTCCGGCATAGGAGAATAGAGATCCCAAGCATTGAACTCGACAACTGAATTTCAAATTTCTCTTGTAATTAAGACAAATCATGTTGTTTTTTTTCAGAAATGTGTATTTTTGTGGGATGATACATCAATCCAATTATTATTGAGTCATAAGAATAACGCATTAAGTAAAATGGTTTGCACAAATTAATAAAATAAAGGTGACAAAAAAATTGAAACCAGTTTTCCTCCCATTACTTAACTATCTTTTACAAGCTCAGAATGAGAACGTAAATTAATTTCTTTACCACGCTACACAAAAAAATCAGGAGTGTGCCCCACTCAACTTTACAATTAAAATTCATAACAAAAACTCATGGAACTAAAAACGCTACGAAGCACAAAAATATAAGCAAAAATACAAATAATGATAATATAATAAAAATTTTCTACAAGGTGACATATTTCTTAAATCAATCGAATGCAAAATATTTATCACAATACATGGTATCGTATAAACGAAAATATCGTATTCAAGTAAAGATTGAGTGAACTATCTTCCAAATTAAACGCTTCGGTATTACCTTATTTGTAGATTCAAATGAAGCGCCTCCAACATTGCGCTATACAGGAATGCGGTTTAGAAATCTGTATGCAGAATTAACTGACCAATCAAAATGGTTATATGCATATTTTCAAAACTTTGAATATTAAGAAATCGGAAGTAGAGGACGGTGTGTAAATTAAGTCGATGTGTGCTGTCCAGAAAATAGGCTTCTATTCCCAACGTATTCAAAGTCAAATCTCAAGTTTGGTTTCGATACATTAATTTGTTCGTAAGTTATCGGGGGAACAAAATTATTAACATACATACGTACACACATACACTACTACATTGGATATAATCGCCAAATTTTGAAACTAGACTCTCCTGAAGACAAATCGCAAAGACCCGAAGATATCTGAAATTTTTATTTTAGACCGGTAACAATACTTCCCTATACACTCTGTGTAATTAGAAAGTAAAAAATATTTGTTTGTAAAAATAAACGACAAAAAATTGACTATAACTTGCATCCGAGCCAGATGAAGTACAAGACTGGTAGAGAGTGTTGGATTTATACTGCAGTATTTTTGGAAATTTTTCAATAAAAAGGTTTGTAGAAAATCTTAAACATTACTTGTAGTTCTTCGTTGTTTTCTCATTCTCCCTGAAATTTGCCGTGTTTAAGGGTCAAAAATTGTAATCAGCATCATAAAATACACAAAGGAACTAAATTACAGATATTTTTTACAAAAAAATAATTCACACTGTTGTATTTACCCGAGGAGTTTTATTTATCCCACGAGAAAAGGTATGCACCTACAAATCCAAACCATGCTTATATTGCTTATATTGCTAGACGAACAGATTAGGACTAATTGAAGGATAAGATGCGTCTAGAGCAGATAACCGATTAAAGCAAATTGCTCAAATCATTTAACGTACAAGAAAAAGTGGGACAAGTAAATATAATTAAATGTAGAAGTGCGAAAAATAATAATTAAACCTTATATCAACTGATTTGTGGATATTAGTAGCATGTGTGGATATACCAGCGTTTGCATATTGAGCAAGGTTGACAATAGCCATACCGAGAATTCAAGGGATAGTATGTGTGTGTTGATTATGAAGACTTATTTCCAGTTTTGTCAAAACCAGGATATATAAATAAGTCGAAGAAATGAGACCCTCTTTGACCAAAAAATGACAAAAAATCTTTGAAACAGGATATTTTCTCCAGAAGAGAGATACTTGGGGTAACAGATTTTTAATATCCTTTCAAGCACCAGGTAGATATGAAATTCTCACAGTTTTTCATCGCCAAGGGGTAGCTATAAGTACCCACATTAATGAGTTGGAACACATACCCAAAAATAGAGGGGTATCATGGTCATTGGAGCATGAGCCGTACCCCAAAACATTCTGGAAGCTATGGGAGGGGATGGTATCTTTATTTTAATAATTAAAATATTTTTAAATGGAGGACCACATGGATTACCATGATTTTATATCAAAACAAACAATAAGTCAATGGACATACAAATATGAATTGTTTTTACAAAGAAATGGCCCAAAACACGTTACCTGATAATCCCACCATAAATCTAACCTAAACACATAAGAAATCAATGGACACACACGTGAAATATCTAATACTAAAACTTACAACTATACACATGACATTAATTTAAAGATGATGTATTCATGATTATGTACAACAAGGTTCAATTAAATGTTATTGAATTCATCAATGAAGTCAAGTTAAATTGATCATGAAATATCACACTGTTCGTTAGATTTTCATTGGCTTGTGAAAGGTATGTGATCTCACAGTTACGTTCTTGTAACATTTGCCGATGCGCAGTTGGCAAACAACGTCCCAGGCAGTTGGAAGATGCAAGAGGCATCGACGGTGTGTGGATCCATCAATAGTATATCAAGTTTATATGATCACACTGTTCCCATGATCACAATAAAACCATATTCACAACAATTCCAGATGATTGCGTCATACGGTTTTACCTCATGCACGACACGCTTCACAAAATGTTCATGACAGACGCAGTTATTGTCCGATGTTGACTCGACGAAGTCTGAAGAGAGAGTGATGCTTCAGCTATTGGCTGCGGCGTCTTCCCATGTTAACACGAGGGAAAACTCTCCCGCGCAAATACATTATTATTGAATTGTTCGGTGCAAATTGAAGAATTTGATACAAACTAAAAAATTGATTCAATGTTACATTAAAATTAGAAAATTGGCATTCAGTATTTATTTGGCGATTTTCCACGTAAAGAATAGGTAATTATGTATATTTTATCATCATGAAATGTCTTGGTGAGAATAGAGGTTACTAGTGGCAGATTGACGTACTTACACCTTTTATATCTATTGATAGTATTAGATAATATTATTAGCTTCTGATGGAAACGCACCACTGATCTTCATGAACAGAAATTAGAGGGACCAATATCGTATCACTGAATTATCTCTACCTCTTTTTGTCAAAACCTGAGAGAAAATAATTTATCCATCGTACTAGAGAAGTTTTTAGACGTAAGTATCAAAAACATAATCAATTTACTTACAAGTCAGGCAAATGTCGAAGCTAACATTGAATCATTGGAACAACAAACTAGAGAACTTAATGGTTGACTATTAGGTTCCTTTCGGGTCATATGGTGTGTGTGATAATACAACAAATGAACAAGGGTTAGGCCAGTCGTTCGGAAAAGTAAGTTACCAATAACCGTGACACGGTTCTTAGCTATTATCAGTCCTTGCATAATACGTGCTACATTAGGATACGAAACACTTAAAATAAAAGTTATTAAGGAATGTCCTCAAGAAGGGAGGTTCTTGCTCTTATAGGTTTTGAAGGTTTATTTATTTATTTTATGCCTTTTTGGAAAAAGGAGGTTTAGGCCACGAGACCTGTTCTTCCACCTAACCGTTGGACTTGGTTAAGGGAATTGGGAAGGAGAGATGTTGGGTTACTGGGGAACTTATGGTTCCCAACCGACATATCTGGAGTAGGTGAGGGAAACCCCAGCTGAAAACCTCACCTATTTCGGGCGAGCAGGGTTTGAACCCACGCCCTACCACTCAGTAGAATTATGAGGCCCGGACCGTGAGTTTTTTATATTCTTTTTTTGAGAGACCCCTTTTTAAGTCCTTAGTGTTTGCATACTAAGTTTGAAATTGGAGTTGTATTTAAAGAGGTGCTCAGCATTTAGTGATTTTACAGCTTTAAGTTACAATTTCCATCTTATTTTACATTTTAAGATTTATTTGAAGGCCCCTCCAAGGATGAGGCAAGGCGCCGACCCTCCCCATGTATCCACGTAGGTCTGCTACTGTTCAATTCTTAGAGGCAAACATTAGACCAGGGGTCGGTAACCTTATCTTGGCCGCGGGTCAAAATCAACCAAACTGTGAGTATTAAAGAGACGTTTGGGTCAGAGATAATTTCGTATTAAAACAGTCTTTTAGTAAATAATAAGATATATTTTATCAAGAAAATAATTACAAACATAGTTCAATGAACTTTATTTATAAAGTTATAACTAACTTAACTTTATATATTTTTTACTTTATTTGAACTTTTTTTATATATTATACTTTATTTTCGGAACTAAAGTGGGTCACTTGAAATTATCAAATAGGTCACTCGGTGACCCTCGGGTCATAGGTTGCCGACCCCTGCACTAGACAATCGGAATACATTCAAAATTCATCATCCTATTTAGCAATTGTTGGCAGAATAGGACTTAATTTAAATTCTCTCCAAAAATATGTAGAATATCTACAAAGGAGAACAAAGCTTCATCTAGAAGGTTTATCTACAAAGGAGAACAAAACCCATCCTGGTCTGCGTATTTCTCCGTTTTCCTTCGGGTAGAGGCGCACACGCTAGATTCTTAGTATTTTTTATTGTTATTATTGGGGCTTTAGCTCACGCGGTTCTTTCCTAGGGACGTCGTCTATTGAAATAATAAATCTAGAATTTAGTGTTATTTTAATAGTAACGAATTGTAAAAAATATATTCCGGATAATCCATTTTTATTATAACACGTACTTGTAAAATAAGGTTTTTGAGTTTTATTAAATACAAATTTGTTGGTATTCCGTTAATATTACGATACGTTCCGAACTACTTGTACTCTGATCTTAGGAGTGAGCTGAAATGTTAAATTCGTCTCTTTTTTAGGGACCGTGATCGGAATTAATTGGATGGTCCCTTGGTTGCTTCCGGAGAGTAAATTAGTTTATTGTTCTCCACATGGTCGCGCGTAGTTTGTGGGTGTTTATTTAAGAATAGGTTTATTATTATTATTTCTGAATTGTTTTCTTTGAGATTACCAAACACCTGACACCCATACTGACCACCCACGCACCGACGTGGAACCGGTACAGCGGCGACCAAATGGTTTCCCTGCATTCCCCTGAGTGTCACTCGAAGTAGGCTTTCGCCATTTAAACATTCTTCCGCGCTCTCACACTTGTTTCTTCTTTCTCGACTCACGTATTGATAATCGCTGTTGGCACGCCTGTGCGGGACGATTTATATTTGGCTTTCTTCGTTCTGAAATTGCTGGAGAGACACGTGTTTCATTTCTTCCTGCTCACAAACATTTTTTTTTTTTTTGTAAATGCGATTTGGAAATTTCTTCACATTTACGGGAAAAAAATGTAGTAGTTCTTTGTTAAATGACTCGCCAGTTTTAAGCAGCATCTGTTTTCCCATCCTGGCCCGGGTTTTGCTCCGGTTTTCCTTCGGGTAGAGGCGGATTTCTTATACAGGTTCTCTAGGTTTTGTCTAGAGGCGTGTTTATTGTAACAATAAATCCTGAATTAGTGTTATTTCAATTCTTATGATTTTTAAACACTATACTCAGAATAATCGATAGTTCGATAATAATTTGTACATGTAAATTTTTTTCTTTAAATTACAAACATATTGACATTCTATTAGCATTATAACTCGTAGCTAACTTTTCATCTTATCTAGGAACTTTTGCTGAAATTTTTGAATCCGCCTCTGCCTTAGAGCCCTTGATCGGAATTGATGGGATGGTCCCTTGCTTGCTTCCGGAGCATAAATTAGTTTATTGTCCTCCACGTGGTCATACGGAGTTTGTACTGTTTTTTTAGAATAAATTTATTATATTATTATTATTGAATTAGTTGAATCTGCTGTTGAGAAAAAGAGACCTTCTATTGCAAACAATTTATTCAGTCACAATCAGACTTTCAATCACGAATTCATTCACACGAGGCGAAATGTCATGTTGTTGTGTATATGTTTTAATATCGTGTATAATGTAACAGTTTTTTAAGTTTTCAATCTTTGACTAGTGTCGTTTATATGCATATATAAGAAGAGTAGAAGAATAAATTGTCTGCAGTGGAAGGTTGTTTTACGAACAACATTATAACATCTATAATATTCCTGAATTATTTTAGAGCCTAGTCGCTGTATCGTTAAGCTCACATAGGCAAAATACAATTTACATTTATACAGAACTCAAGCAATTCATATATATTTTTATACCTTTGACGAGGGAAAAATTATTAAAACACGAAGGAAAATGTTTTCACAAGAAAGAAGTTAATTTTTCAAGATATAAGTACACCTGACTTTTGTAAGAATACAGTAAAAATATCGGTTATAAGTGATGTTAACAGTGCATAACAATAATTTCTCTACTCCTCTGAATCAAGAAAGGGGTCATTCCATCAATGGCTTAAAGGGAAATCGGGGAGAACTTGATCTGTGTCGGGATTGAGAAATTAAGGAGATAATACTCGCACATGCCAAGATTGTGCAAAGAGAAACAATCCTATAATACATAAAACAAAACAATAGATACAATTCATTTTTTTTAAAGGTGAACCATCAACATTTCGAAATGTATACTCTTTGCTTGTGTAAGAACATACATCAGGAAGATACTCGAAGAAACAAAACAAACAACCAAAGAATTTTTAGAGAAAGAAAGGTAAAAAAGTAATAAAAATGCAAACATTAGGTTGCGCCACTGTCTGTGGCGTAGGACACAGCGGGGCGAGAGAATTCTCTGCTCAACACGGTGCATACATCTAATGTGTCTCAAGTCTATAGAGCGACGCGTTACTAAGGCATATATGTAAATCTCTATGTTTGAAAGTATGTTTCGTAAGGAATTTAAGGTAATACACTCTCATGTTTGGACCCTTTATTATTTAAATAAAACTAAACTGTCCCCATTAACGGAGTACGTGTGACCTGGCGGTTGGTATTGAATCTCATGATTTTTTAAAATAATAAACTATTCTCAATGAAAATTGTACGTTCTTCATCTCTTGTTAATTTAACTAGGACTAGGCCACAAATTAAAAACAACAACATAAAATTATATTCGGACAGGATATATATATATATA
>NNCF01129542.1:712088-729968 GCA_002313205.1 Laupala kohalensis
TATTATTAATTTTATTAATCTGGTATTATTAATTTTATTAATCTGCTATTATTAATTTTATTAATCTGGTATTATTAATTTTATTAATCTGCTATTATTAATTTTATTAATCTGCTATTATTAATTTTATGAATCTTGTAACACTTTTACAAAATATGTCATTTCAACTTCAATTTTATCTGTTAAGAATTCAAGTCCCTTGGGGGGTGGGGACTATAGCCCCCTTAGCTCCTCCCCNCTGGTAAATATCATTTCGCACTGAAACTAACCACCACATATTGCGTTTCTACATTGCAATAGGCCTGCTGTACCGTGAAGACATTTAAGTCTTCAGCCACTAAAGAAATATTAGTTGCAGATATAGTCCGATAATATCGCTCCGTATTAATTGAAACAAATACTTCCTCAATATAAGAGGAGTATTTGACCGAAGTGACGGATTATATTTGTATCGAATGAATTCTAGAGAAGTTTTGCCCTCTCCACAATACCCGATGCTGTGGGATTCCCCGGAATGCACCAATCGATCAATCGGCAATCGAAAGAGTCGGTAGAGATAGTGAATGAAGTCGAGCAATGTATTAGACTTGATCGGAAGGGATATTGTGTGCATTGGAATGCCACATCTCATACATGATTCTTATTTTACCTGTTTCTTGTACGCGTGTACACATAGATTTACTGCCTTTACTATGAGCTGTGCAAAACGTTAAACAAATATTAATGATTTAATAATGGATGTAACTCACAAGTGAAGACGGCAATTAATCATGAGACATAATGTGTATTCATCTTCGCAACCCACAATTAGGAAGCAATCAAATTTTACTGCATCTCACCGTTTAGTGAATTTGCGACTTATCAGTGAGGGGTTTGGAATAATCTCCTTGAAATAAGGAAAAATACTCGCGAAAACAACCTCTCCAAGTGACTAAATCGATGGTGATGGACAGCAATAATTCCAAAACATTTTTACGCGTGTTTCCTACGATAACAATACTGGAAGGACCCAACACTCCCATCCGTGGTAAGGGCAGTACACAAATTGCAACAACAAAAAATGGTAAAATATTACACTCCCAAACCCCTGTGCTAGGGACGGGAGCTTCCGGTAATAGGTGACGTAATTCTTCTTTCACTTAAGCCTTTTCCCACTTAATGTGGGGTCGGCGAATGGGGATGGATATATGATGCTTCGTTTCTTTGGATTTGGTTGGGGAAAACTAGGGTGCCGGATGCCCTTGCTACCGCACATCCCCTGAAGCGGTGATTATGAAATGAATGGGTGTGAATGATTATGAGTGAATGTTGTGCTGGAATGATAGGTAGGGGGAAACGGGAGAACCCCGAGAACCACCTAGTATTCTACTTGGATCGGACCGGGTTTGAACCGGCGTCCCCAGAGGTAGAAGGCGAGCGCGTTACACACTACACCTAAGAGATGACGTAGTACGCATAACAAACTGAAGAAATAAAAATAATAAAAAAGAGGGAAATATCCGCTTAATGACTCTGTTGAATGTGGGTAACATGTAACGTTATTTTATGTAGTTTCTTTTACTCGTTAGACCAACGAACCCACTCACCGGAAGCCGCGCAGGTCGAATTTTCGCTTCCGATGCAAGATACACCTGCGGCTGAGCGGTTGCTCCATTTCATTAAAACGCTTGTAAAATCTAAACCATTCGTCCAAACTTTACGATTTAAAGATTTTTTTTATCTTTTTTAAATGCACAACACAAAGAACCCATTAAGTTTGATGAGATCGATTTTTTTCGTCTTAAATTCCTCCCTTAAATTGAAG
This sequence comes from Laupala kohalensis, assembly GCA_002313205.1. Classification (NCBI taxonomy): domain Eukaryota; kingdom Metazoa; phylum Arthropoda; class Insecta; order Orthoptera; family Trigonidiidae; genus Laupala; species Laupala kohalensis. The sequence continues at coordinate 713,893 of NNCF01129542.1, forward strand.
TATTTCAACACTTCTATTTTTCTCAACGTTTTTACGATAATTTAAATTGTTAGTAGATAGACATATGCTGCCGGGGACTTTTTTTTAAACACTTCGAGGCAAAAAATATTGCAACTCATAGTTGTCATCTATCTCTAACCGTTTAGGCAGCGTAAGTGAATACCACAGATTTTTTCCCCTGATTTTATTGACATTTATCTTTAACTTCATTTTTATCTTTTCATACACACAAAAAAAATAAATGTTAGCTTATGTTCATCCTGGACGTCTTAACCATGTCCTTGCTAAATTTCACTGCGGTCGGTTTTGTGGTTTAGTCGTGATTAAGTAACAAACAGACAGAGAGACTTTCCAATTACGCATTTATATGTCAGTATGGATTAACATGGTAAAATAAAATTAAATAATTGTCAATATTTTCCCATTCATTATTTTTATAAGAAATCTACCAATTTTCTTCAGTCAATTCAATGTTTCGATGTCAATGAAATAAAATTTAAAATACTCCTATTATATTTAGAAAATATTTTCTAAACAAAACATTCACACGATATACAACAAATGGTTCTTTATAAATATTTAATGTACGTTGAAGAAATAGACCAAGATCTACTGAATTCTAAAAACACTACAAAATTGAATTTTCGGTATTTTATATATTTTATTTGTATTTTCATATGAGACCCCAAAATATTGTCGACCAAATTTCGCAAAAAACATAATTCGTCTTAAATATAATTTATTTTGAAAGGTTTTTAATTATTTGAAGTCAGGACACTACGTCAATACGAGAAAAATGGTGTATAAAAAAATTTCTACGTCTCGTACGTGAGGAAATTTAGGTTTTTATTTCCGCTATGTTTTTTTCAACTACTTACAAAATTCCTAAAACGATTTTATTTTCTTCTTCTATTTTCTAACTATTAAAAAAAGTTATTTTATTCTTACTTTCATTAAAGAACTACTTAAGTAACGCGTAGAGCGATTCAGAATAATAAGAATTTATTATTATTAATTATTAAGTAAAAATAAAGGGAGAGGTAAGAAGGGAAACTCGCAAGTCGATGCTGCTGTTCTCGCCGTCGCAAAGGACTGACGTAGGCCTCTGCCGAAACAGCCTGGAGGACAACAGCGAGTGCGCCGCAGAAATACGACCGGAGTAAGTTCTGAAACCAGTCACCGTCTCATTGGAGTGTGTGTTGCTTGCTCTCAGGCACCAAGTGACCTTGTGACCCTTGGGCAACCGGTCAGCCCGCGGCGACAAGACGACACATCGTGTGGGAAGAGGCGACCACTCTAAATGGCCACTCGGCGATCTCACACCGTGTACATTGGGAGAGTGATCGCAAGGACGAGGACATCGCGGTGTTTCCAGGAAAAATGTCTGCAGTTCGGGCTTGGAACAAATTGAGATGTGTCTAGGCAATCCTAGACGCACCTATTTTGACATGGTTAGTCAATGGATCATGGTAGAGGTTTCACATAATGTTCTTATTTTGACATGTATATTCTAAAAAATTATTGTGTTGGGGTTGATTGTAAATCTTGATATGCAACCTGTAGAGGTTTCTCGTTTTGTTCTTATTTTGACATGGTTATTCTAGAGATCTATTGTGATGGGGGTGATTGTAAATCTAGATATGCAACCCGTAGAGGTTTCACATAATGTTCTTATTTTGACATGTTTATTCTAAAAAATTATTGTGTTGGGGTTGATTGTAAATCTTGATATGCAACCTGTAGAGGTTTCTCGTTTTGTTCTTATTTTGACATGGTTATTCTAGAGATCTATTGTGATGGGGGTGATTGTAAATCTAGATATGCAACCCGTAGAGGTTTCACATAATGTTCTTATTTTGACATGTTTATTCTAAAAAATTATTGTGTTGGGGTTGATTGTAAATCTTGATATGCAACCTGTAGAGGTTTCTCGTTTTGTTCTTATTTTGACATGGTTATTCTAGAGATCTATTGTGATGGGGGTGATTGTAAATCTAGATATGCAACCCGTAGAGGTTTCACATAATGTTCTTATTTTGACATGTTTATTCTAAAAAATTATTGTGTTGGGGTTGATTGTAAATCTTGATATGCAACCTGTAGAGGTTTCTCGTTTTGTTCTTATTTTGACATGGTTATTCTAGAGATCTATTGTGATGGGGGTGATTGTAAATCTAGATATGCAACCCGTAGAGGTTTCACATAATGTTCTTATTTTGACATGTTTATTCTAAAAAATTATTGTGTTGGGGTTGATTGTAAATCTTGATATGCAACCTGTAGAGGTTTCTCGTTTTGTTCTTATTTTGACATGGTTATTCTAGAGATCTATTGTGATGGGGGTGATTGTAAATCTAGATATGCAACCCGTAGAGGTTTCACATAATGTTCTTATTTTGACATGTTTATTCTAAAAAATTATTGTGTTGGGGTTGATTGTAAATCTTGATATGCAACCTGTAGAGGTTTCTCGTTTTGTTCTTATTTTGACATGGTTATTCTAGAGATCTATTGTGATGGGGGTGATTGTAAATCTAGATATGCAACCCGTAGAGGTTTCACATAATGTTCTTATTTTGACATGTTTATTCTAAAAAATTATTGTGTTGGGGTTGATTGTAAATCTTGATATGCAACCTGTAGAGGTTTCTCGTTTTGTTCTTATTTTGACATGGTTATTCTAGAGATCTATTGTGATGGGGGTGATTGTAAATCTAGATATGCAACCCGTAGAGGTTTCACATAATGTTCTTATTTTGACATGTTTATTCTAAAAAATTATTGTGTTGGGGTTGATTGTAAATCTTGATATGCAACCTGTAGAGGTTTCTCGTTTTGTTCTTATTTTGACATGGTTATTCTAGAGATCTATTGTGATGGGGGTGATTGTAAATCTAGATATGCAACCCGTAGAGGTTTCACATAATGTTCTTATTTTGACATGTTTATTCTAAAAAATTATTGTGTTGGGGTTGATTGTAAATCTTGATATGCAACCTGTAGAGGTTTCTCGTTTTGTTCTTATTTTGACATGGTTATTCTAGAGATCTATTGTGATGGGGGTGATTGTAAATCTAGATATGCAACCCGTAGAGGTTTCACATAATGTTCTTATTTTGACATGTTTATTCTAAAAAATTATTGTGTTGGGGTTGATTGTAAATCTTGATATGCAACCTGTAGAGGTTTCTCGTTTTGTTCTTATTTTGACATGGTTATTCTAGAGATCTATTGTGATGGGGGTGATTGTAAATCTAGATATGCAACCCGTAGAGGTTTCACATAATGTTCTTATTTTGACATGTTTATTCTAAAAAATTATTGTGTTGGGGTTGATTGTAAATCTTGATATGCAACCTGTAGAGGTTTCTCGTTTTGTTCTTATTTTGACATGGTTATTCTAGAGATCTATTGTGATGGGGGTGATTGTAAATCTAGATATGCAACCCGTAGAGGTTTCACATAATGTTCTTATTTTGACATGTTTATTCTAAAAAATTATTGTGTTGGGGTTGATTGTAAATCTTGATATGCAACCTGTAGAGGTTTCTCGTTTTGTTCTTATTTTGACATGGTTATTCTAGAGATCTATTGTGATGGGGGTGATTGTAAATCTAGATATGCAACCCGTAGAGGTTTCACATAATGTTCTTATTTTGACATGTTTATTCTAAAAAATTATTGTGTTGGGGTTGATTGTAAATCTTGATATGCAACCTGTAGAGGTTTCTCGTTTTGTTCTTATTTTGACATGGTTATTCTAGAGATCTATTGTGATGGGGGTGATTGTAAATCTAGATATGCAACCCGTAGAGGTTTCACATAATGTTCTTATTTTGACATGTTTATTCTAAAAAATTATTGTGTTGGGGTTGATTGTAAATCTTGATATGCAACCTGTAGAGGTTTCTCGTTTTGTTCTTATTTTGACATGGTTATTCTAGAGATCTATTGTGATGGGGGTGATTGTAAATCTAGATATGCAACCCGTAGAGGTTTCACATAATGTTCTTATTTTGACATGTTTATTCTAAAAAATTATTGTGTTGGGGTTGATTGTAAATCTTGATATGCAACCTGTAGAGGTTTCTCGTTTTGTTCTTATTTTGACATGGTTATTCTAGAGATCTATTGTGATGGGGGTGATTGTAAATCTAGATATGCAACCCGTAGAGGTTTCACATAATGTTCTTATTTTGACATGTTTATTCTAAAAAATTATTGTGTTGGGGTTGATTGTAAATCTTGATATGCAACCTGTAGAGGTTTCTCGTTTTGTTCTTATTTTGACATGGTTATTCTAGAGATCTATTGTGATGGGGGTGATTGTAAATCTAGATATGCAACCCGCAGAGGTTTCACCTTTTGACATAGTTAATTTGGGAATAATGGTGATAAGTGTGATCCTAAATCCAGAGATAAAACACGCAACTATTTCCCAATTTCCTTTCCCCCCGGGTTAACACACGAGGAAAATGCTCGTACCTTGCCCAGGATTCGAACTTAGTACCTGACTGAACCACCAGAGGAGACTATAAAGGAATAAACAATTTATATTAAAAAAGCGTATAAAAACTATGTATGACCATGCGAAGGAAAATCACTAATTAACTCTCTGGAAGAGAGTAAGGGACCATCCCATTAAGGGTTCAAGACTTACGAGGAATGGGTTGCCACAGTACAACAAGAAATGCGGCTTCTTGTAATAATCTCATTTCCAGGAGAATTCAATCTTGAGTCAACATTGAAATAAATGAGTTCCTGTTCCAATGGATGACTTTGTTTTCTTCCGCAATTTCCGCGATCTCTACGAGAATTCGCTTAAGTGTTAAGTTTCTGATTATGTAGTAGTGGCTGTAATTTAAAAGACAAAATTTTTATATTTTTCTTTTCTTTTTGTTTTTGCTATAAAAATATTTCTTTGTTTTGAAGGTTATTCAAACTATCGGTAAAAATTTTAAAGATCCTTATTTTAAAACCATTCAAATCAGGAAGGATTATCATTATTGTTTCTTTTGCTTGGGTTGTGGTGACTGCGTAGCTTGAGTCACATGTCAATTTCTCGTAGCGTGTCCATTGTAAATACTTACCTAATACTAAGACAGTTAATGACGCAATGTTTATTGTAATCTAGAATATTCTTGAAGAAGCATTCGTTTTTATCGGATGACATTTTTTTGACATTATTGACCGTTGCTACTATTACTAAACCGTGGTGGAGGGTGGTTTCTATATGAGCTGGGACATTCGTGTGAAAAAGCTACAAATTTTCTTATTCCATCGAGAATCGAACCCGAGATGACTTGGTGAGAAGCGACAACGCTACCATCTGCGCCACCGCTGGTGATCTATGTGCTTCACGCTTGCACCCTCCTACAATCTCCGATAACATATGAGTATTGCGCTACTGTCGTTGGGTGCTCGCGCGCAGCGATTGTGTTTTGCCAAAAGTTCGCCAAGTGAACATTGTATAATGTCATTCCTCTGCAAGAATGGAGGAAAATTGTGATTACTATCCCTCTGCTAATAAAATCACATGCAAATCTTTTGATGAAAGAGTATTCATCACCGTATATATCGCGGCAGTGTGTTCTGTCTCAACAAAAATCTTGGGAGTGTAACTTCCCCGAAAAATTAATAATAATTTTATAGATTTATTAAACCATTCGAAACAGCGCTCTGAACATATTATTTATTTTAGAAATTGAATTATTGCGGTATTTAAGTATTCTTGAATTTTTCTTCGAAAGTCAACTTAAAATGTTATCAAGTCAGAAACATTATGAGCCTTAAGGTAAATTACATTCTTCGCATATTCTGTACAAATGCTGTTGTGAGGACAGTGGAAATCGGAAGCTGTGTGTAATCAAGTCTTAATGTATTTTTATCGCTTCTGGAAGAAAAGGTGAATTATGTGTTCATTAATTTATCTACTCAACATTTACCTTCCAAAAACAATCATATATCACTAACAACAAGATATGGGTAAATCCCGACCGAAGTGAAAGATGGTTGTTTGTTAGATCTGAAATTTCTTCGCAGTTTCTTCATGAGTAAAGTGTTATGAGCAGCATATTTATCCTTCTCATGGATTTACGACTCTGTGAGAAACTGAAAAATTTATTCAGTCTCTTTCAGAAAAAAAGTTTTGAAAATCAATAAACAATTTTCGTTAATCCACCCTATAAATTGAAATTCAATTATAACTTATTCAAATCCTGTTAAATCTGAAACATATATTATTAATTATGTTATGTTAAATGAAAATGGGAGACGAGACCGAGATACGATCTCGGGACCTTGAGCTTAGTGCGCTCAAGTGCTTACCAACTGCGCCATCCCGTTCTCCTCCTGGGCCCGTCTTCCATTTTAATTCTACTTGCGAGACCCAAAGACCTCTGAGGTGGCCTCATAGAGACTACGCTCCTCATATGAGGCGACTCCCTTAGGAAGTACTTTGTTTCGGGTCGTATTTTCTGATTCTGGATCACAAACACATAGAGAACGGGATGGCGCAGTTGGTAAGTGCATGAGCGCGGTAAGCTGTTCCGAGTTCGAATCGGTCCCGTCTCCCATTTTCATTTAACATAACATAATTAATCTGTTACCTGGCGGTGAGGTTCACAGCAATTTAAGAGATTTCTATGTCATATATTATTATCAGTTTTACAGTCTTTTTGTAATTTGTTTATTACTAATTTGTCTTAGTGTGGTATTTTTAAAACACTTCATATTATTATAATACATTCACTGTATTGTACCTTGTATTAGGTGGTATTAACACAGTGTATTTATATAGAGCATTAAAATGAGTAATAGTAATATAGTGCAACTTTAATGTAGTGTATTTAGAATTTGTAGATTCTTCGCATTCTTGGTGAAATATTTGTAGACATTTGCCAATTAGAGTACTGCGTTACCCAATGCTTTTGCTTTTGCTCGTGAGTGCTTCTGTAATTTCGATAAAACATGAATTCTTCCTTTTTAGACTATTGGTTTAACACAGTTTAAAACACAATGTTTCGACACAACCCTCAACAAGTGGATAAAAAATAGATAATATGATAAACATGTGATAGTTTTGATTATTTTGACAAATAATTCATGCTAAATTGGTACTATTTGAGTTATATTGAATAACCTTACCCACTTCTTTTATGTTTTATGAAAAAATATTATTTTTCAAATAACTTCCAAGATGAAGAAAACTAAATACCTTTGTTGAAAATACAAATACTAAATATGATTAAGCTGAAATAATGATATTTGAGCTATTTGTAGTGCACAAACAATTTATAGTTTTAAACTAAATGTTTTGTACTATTCGAGATCGAAAGAGAATTGAATTGTTGAAAAATAAATTATGGATTATAACAACACTTTTCATTTGAAATGGAACAAAACCTTGAAGAAAAAGGATAAATTAAAAATATATTATGTTAAATTAGTAATTTTAGTTTAGTATTTACGATCATTCAATTATAAGATCAACTGGTTTCTTACCAAGTCATTCCTAGATTCGTAAAATATAAACAGTATAAGAGACGTTTATCACATAACCTTCACTTCACTCTCCTTAGGATTGTCGATCTGAAGTTATTTGACAAGGACAAAACAATTAGCCAGCAAGAGCAGCTTCTTCGGTGCACTCCTGTAAACATTTAGAGAACAAGTAATCAGTTTATGTCCAAAGAGATTTTATATTGATTTTATTTAATAAAATATTCCAGAAATAGGACAAATTTTCCTGCAATGAACAACAACAAGAAAACAAAGCTGTTAATGAAGGATATTTATTCTCGAGAAGGTTACATAGAAATTGTGAAAACCAGAAAAAAGAATGGAAAGAGTCAACTTGAAACCAGATTTTAGTCTACAGATTCTTGCTAATTTATTTGCAATACGAAACTTGTTGGAAGTGACTTACTACAATATTCGGGGAATTATTTCACAGCTTAAGAAAGCAAATGTAGGTAATCTCAAAAAGAGTGGAATAAAATAACATTTTAAGTACCTCGAAAAAAAAACGAATATTCAAATACATTCCTATTCTTGGAATTTATTCCAGTGTCCAATAAATTCCTTAATTTACCAAGAGAACCTTCTATGTTTGGCGGAAAAAAACTGAACTTGTGTCTAGGGAAAATAATTTTATTTTTAATGGTTCTTTTCAATAAAACTAAGAGTTATGTTATATAATAAATATGTGTTAAAGAAAGTAGTTCAAGTAAAACAATGCAAGGATAACATGAGAACTGTTTAATATTCTCGTCTATAGAATACGTCACTAAGTTAAGATTTCTCAAGGCAAAAATGGAATTTCAATAAGAAACATAGCGATGAAAAAGAGAACAATACGAACCAAAATTAAATAAAGTATCTCTGAAAATAATAATGAAATTATTTTATTCCTTTGGAGATACTGACACCTTATATTTCTATGTCCTTTTATGTGCTTCTGTATATCACGTTACACGTAACAAAGAATTGAGTGTCTTTTCGTTTTTAGAATGTTGGTTAACTAATCATTTTACTCCATATTTGGAAGAAATTATATCATTTAAGTCTCAAATACATTAATTGCTTAAGGTATTTGTACCTTATTGTACTGGGATGATCCCTACATTGGTACCTTAGAGCAGAGTTATAATATAGGTCTAGTATTATTGTGATGTAATTTATGAATTTATATAAGTAGGATCACTATGTATGTGTTTATGAAGGTATATATTTATGTATGTATTGATAATTATGCATTTACTAATGGAGGTCAGGCGGAAGAGCAGGCCTGGTCGCTTGACTCTCACCCCGTGATAAATCTATTATTATTATTATTATTATTATTATTATTATTATTATTATCTACATTACATTTCATCAATGCATTCATGATATGTAAATCACGCAAGGAAATTATTGAGTTGACTCATTAGACAATGAGCTATATTGTTCAATTGAAAGGAAATTGCACATTCCGGAGACACTGGTAAAGTGACATATGTAATTTGTTCGAGTGAGTTATATCAGAATAATTGTAATACCTCTCGCTGTATAAAACGCAAGAAGACATCACATGTTTACGTTCGTTACATGGTATAAACTCAACGACAAATAATTGGAGTCGCTTCATCGTTAGTCTTAACCAACTGGTTCCAGCAACATATGCACTTCGATACTTTCATTCAGGAGTCTCCAAAATGCCGGTAGCATCTGCTTCTCCTATATTACTTACTTCGTACTTTTCTCTACTTTTCATTCCGTACATCTCCTTCCTTTTATTCTTACACTTCTTCTCTCCTTTCTCTTTTTCTTCTTTCACTTCTTCTTCTCATTTATCTTCCTCTCTATGTCTTCTTCTTCTTTTTTTTTTGCGGCGCTTTACGGCTCGTCGACATCAAAGATCATTAGAGCCCTAAAATTCTGTACAGGTAGGGAAAATGCAGTTACGCACTAGGGAGAGTCAACATGACTCTCCCCGTGTGTGGAACTCGCCGAATGACTCAACCATACCCCTGTCTNTAAAAACCCTCCTGAATTACAACATACCAAACCATATCTCAAAACATTACATATATCAAAAAAAGGAGAAGAAATAAAATATAGAAAGAGGAAAATGAAAGATACCCTAGCCCTAATAGCGTCGGGATCGAAAAGAACAAGAGGTGACCAAGGGAGGTGAGGAAAGAGAAAGGAAGGAGTCTCCCACAAGTAAGTGGAAGTAATGCCAGACTCAGCTCGGGGCCCCGTGTTTGCCAAACATGCACTTACCAGTTGTAAGTCCCCGGGTGGGTATGTCTTCTTTCATCATCATCATCTTTGTCTCCTATTATTTCTACATCATCTTTGTCTCCTCCTTACTCGTCATCTTTGTCATCATCTCTTTCTCTAGGTGTTAGGTTACTAAAGTATTTTCAGTACAACTATCATTTTCTTCATATTCCACCACAACATTCACTCATAATCATTCACCCCAATTTCATTTATAATCACCGCTTCAGGGGAGGTGCGGCAGGAAAGGTATCCGGCACCCGAGAATTCCCCAGCTAAATCCAAAAAACGAAGCATCATATATCCATCCCCATTCGCCGGCCCCACATTAAGTGTGAAAAAGGCTTAGTGAAGGAAATATCATTTTCTTCATAGTTTCTTTTAATAACTTCGTTCGTTAAAGTTTTAATATTTACTTTTCTCTCCCTCAAACATATTAATTTACATTGACGTGGACCGCGCGTTCTTATAGAATATAATGTTAGCTATTCGTATATAATTCCTACTTTGTTTTCTCAATACTCGAGTAAAAACTTTTATATTGACGTTTAACACACAAATCATTCGGAGTGGTTGAATAAATTAACGTATCTAGAAACATACCGCAAGGTTCTTGTTATAACACGGACTAAATTTTAACTGGTTTCAATATATTGATAACTTTATACAAATAATGAAATGAACATTAATGAAAAACATGTTGGACAACCCTAAAATAACCTGTACGATTGAGTGTTGTATATTTGCAGGTTTACAAGTGATACAAGTAACACAACAGTTCTTGAATCCAAAATTTCCCTTTTCCAAGAATACTTTCTCAATCAAGTTTCCTCTTTTGGTAGACTGTAAGATAACTCTTTATTCAAGTCTACGTTACCATTTATTTATGTCTCTAGTTTAGTCGTTGCAGATCTTTCTACATCGTAGATGATCCGGGTTTATAATGTTTTCTAGGGGTAAATCATTCTTTCGGGAGACATTTCATTTAACTAGAAAATAAATATTCCTAACTTTCTCGTACACGCAGAAAATAGAAAGTTTTTCAAAGTGAAATATTTCCGGTCAGGTAGAAATAAGTTAAAATAAGAAGCTTAAATCAAAAGAACACACTTTAAAACTGAAATATAGGTTTTTGAAGAAAATAAATTTTAGAAATTCATAAATTAAAAATAGTTTTATTGTATGTACAAAAAAATACATTATTCTATGCTAAAGTTTTAACATCACGTTTTTTATTACTAATTTTTTTAAGACACTCAGTAACAAAAAAAATACACATAAACTTAAAATATCAGTAAATACGCTGTGCATCAGTAAAGTATTGTAGTAGCGTTGAATACAGTATCCCAGTTATACTACTGCTAACAATAATAATTTTAAATTGATTGTCAAAAATGCATTTTTTTTGTGGGACTTTACGGCTCATGTCGACATCAAAGGTCATTGGAGCCCGAAAAACTTGTACAGGTAGGGAAAATGCAGTTACGCACTAGGGAGAGCCAACATGACTCTCCCCGCGTGTGGGACTCGTCGAATAATTCAACCATACCCACTAAAAACCCTCCTGATCTACAACACACCAAAACATATCTCACAAAACACATCAAATCGAGGGGGGGCTAAAATGAAGGAGGTACATAACATGAGGGGGAACAAAGAATAAGGGGGGACAAAAAATGAGGGGTAGGACAAAAAATGAGAGGAATGAGGAAAATGAAAGATACCCTAGCCTTAATAGCGTCGGGATCGAAAAGAACAAGAGGTGACCAAGGGAGGTCAGGAAAGAGAAAGGAAGGAGCCCAGCACAAGTAAGTGGAAGTAATGCCAGACTCAGCTCGGGGCCCCGTGTTCGCCAAACATGTACTTACTAGATGTAAGTCCCCTGGGGGGTGCATTTACAAACTGCATTTACAAACTGCGTGAGACCACGTGGAGGACAAGAAACTAATTATACTCTCCGGAAGCAGACAAGGGACCATCCCATCTATTCCGATCAAGGGCTCGAAGGCAGAGGTGGATTTAACATTTCAGCACACTCCTAAGATAAGAATAAAAGTAGTTCGCTGTTTTATTATATTAACAGAATATAAAAAATATACTTAATAAAACACAAAAAAATGTTATTTCGTATATATGTATTATTGTCAACTACAGATTATTCTGGAAATATTGTTTTTACATCGTAATTATTAAAATAACTCTAAACTCAAGATTTACTGTTTCAATAGACGTCTCCCCTAGACAAGAGCCAAGAGAATCTGTATAAAAAATCCACCTCGAAGGAAAACCGGAGAAAAACCCGGGCCAGGATGGGGCAACGGAATGATTGAACACAACCATGCGAAGTTTGAAGACTGATAAATCTAAACTTATATGAATAATAAGACACAATACAAGCATACAGAAAAATAGTTTTGAAATTGTTATCGGTTAGTTTGAAAGTACTACAGCAATGACATAATAAAGTACACGACGAATTTATTTTGTATAAAAATCAATAAATCCCTTTACATTGTGGAAGCACCGATGCTGTCGGTCTATACACACATTTGTCAATGAAGGATATAGAAGATTACTCTGACATTGTTCAAGTTTTGTACACGGATGAAACGAAAAGTAAAAATTAACGGTGTCTACTTCCTAAATCACAATTTCGAAGAATGAAAATTCTTTGTCCAAGAATTACCATCGACTCGGTCCACTTTAATACGGCGATATATTTCAGAACAAGCAGTATTTTATTACGTGTAAATCTACGCTATCAGAAGAGACATTTTTATTTTCCTCCCAAGAAATGCGCGTTAAAGACTTAACGGCCCATTAATTCAATGACCTTGCGTGGATTGCAGACACGTAATTTGTTTAAAGACCGAAGAACTCTTCCTTCCTGGAGGCCGTAGTACTCCCTTGTAAAATCCACCAAAGCTAGTCTCGAGTGATTTTAAAGTGTTCCGAGGGAGTGATTATAGGAGAAGAATGTAATTAGTAATTTACATAATCTAGCTTAATGTTTATTATAAAGTATAAAGCCAGCCATACTTATTTATGTATCTTCTGCATTATTTTTTTCTGGAAAACGGCTCAAACGTGTTTGAAGAAGTTAACACGATATGGAAATTTGGGATGAATAAGCGTTTAAAAAGTCTTAGTTCTAAAAACGTTTTTCAGTTTTAAAACATTTACATTAATACGCGAATGTTCCAGAAAATTATAATTCTTTTTCTGCGTGACGGAACGAAGTTAAGATGTGTAGATGATTTCCTTTTTTTTACATTTTCCTTTCCCAGATAACACCATTTTAAAATTACATCAAGAAAACAAGCTACTTGACTCATTTACTTGAAAAGGATGTTACTTCCGTTCTGGCAAATGAACGCGACTGGTTAGAAATAAACAATTGTGTATGTTACCTGTTTGCATTGTATCTACCAGAAGGTGTGTCTACCCCATTAACCAGATAAATAAATAACGCTTCTAAATGAAAATGAGCACTCATATTATCGTACAGAATGTTAGCTTCGTTTAATTTCCCGACAATATTGCATAGGTTTCACTAGTTACATAGATTCCAAAGCATATTACTTCCATGTGTTTACGTTGTCGGTGAGCGAATAAAAAAATGTCCCCCGAAGTCCAAATGTACAATGTATTTTTACCGTATTTACCTTCTTCTAACCAAACACAGGAAGACACTTCGATAAAAACTTTGAATTATCTCCTTTAACTCATAGAAATCTCTTAGATTGCGGTGAACCTCACCGCCAGGTAACAGATTAATCATGTTACGTCGAATGAAAATGAGAGACGGGACCGGGATTCGAACCCGGGACCTTGAGCTTTACGCGCTCATGCACCTACCGACTGCGCCATCCACCTCAGAGGTCTTTGTGTTTCACAAGTTGAATGAGAATGGTAGAAGGGCCCGAGAGGCGAACGGGATGGCGCAGTCGGTAGGTGCATGAGCGCGTAAAGCTCAAGGTCCCGGGTTCGAATCCCGGTCCCGTCTCCCATTTTCATTCGACGTAACATGATTAATCCTTTAACTCAATCATGGATAAATTATCAACGAGCGACGTGGAAATGCAGACAGATTAAAGATATAGTTACAAGTGTAAATTTCATGCTAATTGTATTTGGTGGCTTAGTAGTTTGACAAGTGACACGTAGACTTCATTAACATTTGGTCAATGGTTCCTTATTCAACTCGGAATTTTTGTTCCCTAATAAATTTTGTTAATTTATTAATTACTTTAAGACTTACAGCAATGTATGCATTTGGTTTTAAACAGGATATACGTGGGGTTCATAGCCGTCCAATCCTTGGCTCGATCGTCCAGATAGTAACTATTTGTTTTCTGCGTTCTCATTAGTGCTATGTGAAAACCAGAAAAAACGAAGGGTTTTTTAGGTGGAATTCGCCGAAAACCTATGCAATAAAATTTTATTTTCATGTTTTTAAACATATTTTGGTTTTATAAACATTCTTTAATATTTCTTTCAACTGTAGGTGTTGTTCATTTGTATCCGGCTGCTGAATGATGTACAATTACCATTCGAAAATTCAAATTATTGAAGTATCGGAGCCTGTGTGGTTCCGTGAGTAGAGCGCTGAGTTGCTGCCTGGATACCCCGGTGTTTGAGGTGGGGCGGGGTTTTCTTTATCTATATTGATTCCCAGACCCACTCGGCCTTCTGTAAAATGAGTACCAGATCTATCCTGGGGTTAAACCGACCGGAGAGAGATGCTGGCAACGTGCTCGGGGCCTGTTGTGCGACACTTCGACATTGACTATATGAAACTATAAATTAATTATGATGGTATAGTACATTTGCATATATAAAAGAGATAACTGGAGATATGAGAACGCACTGAAGACAATAAATAAAATAAAGACTTTAAACAATTAGTTACAATTCTTTACAAATAGATTCAATGGGAGGATATGCATTATATTTATTTCTGTGAAATGAGCCGGAGACCATCCCAGTATTTAACCTTCTGTAGTTGAAAGAAACCCAGCAAAATCCCTAATAAGAATGGCAATGAAAGCCCGGAAGATAGAGTGAAGTGGAGGTAAAATTAAACGGAGATTGACTGCGTTGGTTATATGTTTTTTTACTAGTAAAGAATAAACAAAAAAACTCAATTTGTACCACTTCAAATACAACTCGGACGCAAAATTTCTCTCCGAATCATTGGCTCCTAATAATGACCCCTGTGGCTTGAACCATGGCCTCCATTAACCATGGTAGCGTCTGCTCTTCCTTGACCGTGACCGACGTTCCTCCGTTGTTGCACGGCAGCGACTGTCGTCATGGTGACCGAACGCCAGAAGAAACGAGCGACTGTCAGAAACGCTGCCGCGCCCTGCTGGACAGACGGATGAGGGCGTTCATCCTTTGTTCAAGGAAGTCGCCGGAGGATGGGAAAGAGCTGGAACGTATTTGGTCCGGACTCACAGTTGTAGACACGATTTATCCTCTTTTCGAACAATAATTTATATTCTTAATACATAAAATTATATCACCCAAAATATGCTTTTGTGCTAATAATCACAAAAATAACGTAAAAACTAAGAAAGACCAACCATGCTAATTGGGTACATGTTTTATTATATAGAATTTATAAATAATTTAGCAAAAACATAAAAAATCCTTGAGCATTTCCTCGAACTATGTGTTTATTTCGCTAGTTTCCGAGTGCTGGAATTTACGACCGTCAAAAATGTATATTTATTTATACATTTGCCTTCCACAACTATATACCACTTCCACCCAGACCTAATCCCCGGAAGACCTGAGACATCCCCAACCTTAACGAACCTTAACAAGTAGGGACGTGTGAAACCGGTACTTCAATGCACACAACTTTGTGTGCCACCTGGTTCAATTATCTTCTCTATGGGGATGTGCTTCAGGTCTTCCGGAGTTTAGGTCTGGGTGGAAATGGTATACAATTGTGGAAGGCGAATGGGTGGTGTAGTGGTTAACACCCTTGCGATCAATGCAGGAGTCCGGGGTTCTATTCCAATCTCGTCGCCATTTTCACCTGACCGAAAGTTATCACATACCTTCTCCACGTGTAGGGTTTGCAAGTTGTAAAATAATAAAGGAATTCCCGATTTCTATATAGGTTAGAAAATAATCCTTATAATGATATCACAGTGTGTCAATCAGTTAACAATGGTGGAAGGAAAATAGATTTCCAAAGTTTATCATTTAGAAATATATATATATATATATATATATATATATATATATATATATATATATATATATATATATATATATATATATATATATATATA
>NNCF01129542.1:735085-781408 GCA_002313205.1 Laupala kohalensis
CTATACACCCTTACACCTATCTACCCCTTAGATAGGGGTTCCGGGTTCGATTCCCGGCTCGTCGGAATTTTCCCCTAGTCGAAAGTTATCACCAGGCTTCGATTTTGCATATTTCTTTTCCTGAGTTTCGACGACTTTGAGGAATCGATTGCTAGGGTTTGTAACGTCGTGAAACTATATGAGTTTAATTTAACATTGTATAGATTTTTCCATCTTTTTGTTTGAACTCTGTACTTTTTAGGTTAAATTACGGGAATCAATCAAAATGTGCATGCTTGTTATCAAAAAATGGCTCATACCGTATGAACCAGATCAGTGGAATTTTTCAAGTCATCCAATATACACTTACTCTTTCATAGTAATAAGTTGATACATATGTAATTGCTTCTTTATGTAACGAGAAGGAAAAAGAGGATAGGGAAAATAAGGAGGAGAATAAGGATAGAGAGAATAAGAAGATGGAGAAGAAACAGGAGAACGGGGCAAAATTAAGGAGAATAAGAATACAGAGAAGGAGGAGGAGAAGGAAAAGAAGAAGAATGAGACGAAGACTGAGGAGAAAGAGGAAAATAAAGAGAAGAATGGAGAGGAGGAGGAGGAAGAGAAGGGGAAGAAGAAGAGTTTAATAACGACATCTTGCGTCCGCATGAGGGGACCAACTCGAAGCAGTGACCGCATCATGGACCTCTCGTGCACGTCAAGGGGGTGGTGGGGTGGGGGCGGGAGCGGGGACAGGGGGGGTGGAGAGGACGAGGAGGAAGGCAGCTGCGTGTCGGGAGCGTGACGGACGGAGACTGCGACGACGACGAAGGAGCGACCGTCGCCATGGTGACCGACCGCGAAAATCGCGCGGCGGAAAGATGATGTTCCCTTCTGCTGGCGCCTCCTCCACTTCCACGACGGCGACAGTTTTAGAATCGGCATCAGCATTAGCATCGGCATCAGCATCAGCAGTAGAAGCATGAGCGATACGCCGCACTGGCCACAGGTCACGAGACGGAGGGCATTCATCTTGTGTTCTCAGTCTAAGCGAGAGGGGCAACGGGTGGCCACGGACAGTGCGGATAAATATGAACTCGAACTCATCTTTCTTTGTTTCGAGGAATTCAACTGAAGAAAAAAGAATCATGATCGGAAGCGCACTGTGTTTATTAGATTATTGGATATTCGTTGCAGTAAATTACTTTATTGTCCTCATCGTGGTCAAACGCAGTTTGTAACAACTCTCTTGACAATAAATTATTTATTTATATATTTATTGTCAGTCTAACTGGCTTGATGTTGGTACTGAGCTTGCGTTCAATATAGCCAACGCTTTTACTTCGCCATCGTCCATAAGAGTGATGATAAGGATACCTCGCGTTCTGTTGACAAAACCTTCGAACTTGAATCCATTGCGAACCTCGGACACCAATTCAATTCACTTGCTCTTGTGGCGCTGTTCTGTACTTTCCTCAACGGACGTATGGAACGAATATTACGTTATGTCTTTGTTGGTTGTGATATTAACTTCTATTTATTTTCATCAAATAGTCGCTTTTGTGACTACTATTAATATTTATTTGGATATTAATTAAATTCTTTGAGATCACGCTTTTCCTGAAATTTTTCTAGCTAGATGTAGCGGGACGCTTTAACCTCACATTATCAGCTGATGTGAATGGCATTGTGGACCGCTGCCCGCACAGGATTTGTTTCGTAGAGATTGGCAATTTAAGGCAGCCGTATTGAATAATTTTAGACAAAGAATCGTGACCGAATAATATAATGAATTTTGAATAATTTTAGTTTATACTCGGAGGGACTTCAAGGTGTATGAAATATGTCACGTACGCGTATTTTTCTTCGTGAAATGGAAGAGATATGTCATAACGAGGATAGAGTTGGAAAATACGCAAAATCACGTTCAAACATGCTCTAAAAACTCCACAATATGCAATAAAAATCGAATGAAATGAACCAAAAATCGAAAGATACATAAAGAAGCAATTACATATGTATCAACTTATTACTATGAAAGAGTAAGTGTATATTGGATGACTTGAAAAATTCCACTGATCTGGTTCATACGGTATGAGCCATTTTTTGATAACAAGCATGCACATTTTGATTGATTCCCGTAATTTAACCTAAAAAGTACAGAGTTCAAACAAAAACATGGAAAAATCTATACAATGTTAAATTAAACTCATATAGTTTCACGACGTTACAAACCCTAGCAATCGATTCCTCAAAGTCGTCGAAACTCAGGAAAAGAAATATGCAAAATCGAAGCCTGGTGATAACTTTCGACTAGGGGAAAATTCCGACGAGCCGGGAATCGAACCCCGAACTCCTATCTAAGGGGTAGATAGGTGTAAGGGTGTATAGTGATCATATCAGGGGTCTCGGGTTTGAATGCAGACTAGTCGCCATTGGGACCTAGCATACATACGTGACCCATGAAGACTGCAGTTTGAAAAAAAAAATTATTATCGAGCGATTGTATAATATGGTTCTACGAGGGGGGAAAAGAAGGTGTGGAACTTGTGAAATGAATTTATTTATTATATGTCTTTTGGCGAGGTTCAGGCCATGAGGTGAGACGTGCTCTTCCACCTAACCGTTGGACTAGAATAAGGGAATTGAGAAGAAGAGATGTTGGGTTGACAGGGAACGCATGGAACCAAACCGACATTTGTGTGGAGGTTGAAACCCCAGCTAAAAACCTTACCTAGTTCGGTCGAGCAGGATTTGAACCCGCGCTCTCCCGCTCAGCGGGATCGTGGAAGCGAAGACACTACCACTACACCACCGCTGTCGGTAATTCGGGCAAATAGGTTCGGTATTGCAAAATATTCAGAGAGGGGTTCATATTGGTTTATTACGGAAGTTAGTTGCTGCTTGATTTGAGAGAGAGAGCTTTTAAATTAGAAATTCATTACTAATACATGAATAAAATTGTGTATTTTCATTAACTCACGGAGTAATGAAAATTAGATATCAGTAAAATTTCTTACAACACAAAACTATTCTCATTAACCCGGGAAAGTTTGTTTCACCACTGGAAGGTAGGTAACTCAAAATAATAATACTGATTCTTTTTTAATTTATTAATTTTGTTCTTCGCCATTTTTACGCCACTTTGTATCCTTGAGAATTTCTTTCAGAACACAATATATGCAGTAAAAAACGGCAAATAATTTCAATTCCAGCATATTTTATATATTAGAATTCTTAAACTTCTAGCTCTCTGTCAAGAAAAGCAGTTACAAACTGCGTATGACCACGTGGAGGACAATAAACTAATTTACTCTCCGGAAGGAAGCAAGGGACCATCCCATCAATTCCGATCAAGAGCACTAACGCTGAGGCGGATTGAAATGACAAGAATAAGAAGTTAGCTACGTGTTATAATTTCTGTAGAATACTAACAAATTTGTATTTAATAAAACACAAGAGAGACAGTTCACGTAACATTGTGGAACTGAAGATTATTCGGATTTATTATTCATAAATCGTAACTATTGAAGTAATTCTAAGTTCGAGATTTGTTATTTCAAGAGTCTACAGAGCCTTTATCCGCTTCTAACCGCTGGAAAACCGGAGAAAACCCCGGAGCAGAAAACCCCACTACAGAATTAGTGTACGCAACCGTGCCAAGTACAGATAAAACTGAACTTATATAAATAACAAGAAACAATAATTGTATGAATGGAGTTTGGAAATTTGATTATTTACTTTGAGCGTGGCAGAACGGTACATGATCAATTGACGTATTTGATATTTAAAACAATAATTTAAAAAATAAATATTTTATGGGAAATTGAGATCTATTTTAACTTTTAAAGGAACCTATATCATATACTGTGGTCAAACAGAAGGTCACACTACAAGATTTGAGCAGGGAATAGTAAAGATTCGTATTCCAAAGCAAGCTGCAAAGGTTAGAGTGACTATCATCTCTACACGGGGATTTTAAAAAAACGTACAACCATCGTTGTAGTAAAACCGTAATATGGTCTCAATAATGTAAGATGGAAATAATTCATTTTATTTTCCCTGTCTGCCAAATCTGAAGGTTAGAGCTTACCCACTCCGAGGACATTGTGTCTAAGCTGTGAAAATAGTACCTTCACTTTCCTCCTCACCCCAAAGCTAAAGCTTTTACTGGCGCAAATGTGTATATGACAACACTTCAACACATTTCAGAATGAGATAATTTAACAGTATTTGCCAAATGATAATAAGTTTGGCAAAGTTATTCGAAATAATTTCGTCATGTGTTGGTTCTGGAATAAATTTAATACAAAATTTCGGGTATACGTTGGGAGATTATGAACTTCCGAGCTACTCAACATTTATCTTGACATCCTCCTGAGTTTAATGATTTTGAAATACGGATAATTTTCAACGCGCACATTTGAAAAATTATAGATAAAATAGGCTTCTCGAATATTGTAAATAAGGGATTGGTGAAATAATTTCATCAAAGCTTAAAAGTTTTGTTATGTTATCAGAAAAAAATATCTCAATAGAACTTCCGGTATCTCTACAAAGTAAAAATACTAGGTGACTTAGATTTTAATTATCCAAACCATACAAACAGAAATCAATACGCACATTTTTTAAATTTACCTCTCATAAAAATTTCTAAAAAAAATTACAAATGCGCAGTTGTTCTATTTGAAAAGTAATGTTACGTTGTTTTAATCACATAAAGAATATAAAACATTACCTTCTCTTGATTCCGCAGAGGGAAGTTAAAACTGCAAGAACTATACAAAATGTGTTCAAGAAAAAATATTTACGCAGACATAGTATCCGGACTGTTAAAACCCAAATTAATTATAATTTGTTTCAAGGGTTTTTAAAAAAATGGAAATATTTTATAAAATGTAATTTCATTATTAAGTATTCATGAATTATAGTATATAAACTGCAACTCAAATGAATTATTGGTCAGACGCCGAAAACAACGTTTATCATATTAACTTCACATCCTACACGATTTAAAGAGCTACAAGAGGATAGTCAATAATAATAATAATAAATATCGATAATCATTCATTACGTGTTTGTACATAAGAAACACTCACTGAAATTGCATGTTCATGGACGAACTTCGTAGATTCACTGATTTGTCAACATGGCGCCCATCCGCAGCAACCAGAAACGTTTTTCGAAGTGATAAAAGTGGACAGCACTTCTTTCTTCTTCACTTGATCAGAACTAGACTCGCTCCTAAGTCAAGGAAGGTTACAAAGTAGTACAGAGAGTTGCCGTAGTGAGAGCTGTGTTTCTCTTACTCCCAACGCGGCAAATTGAACGTCTTTACAAACGAAAGTTACAGAATAAGATGATAATAATAAAATAAAATAAAAAAACTATTGACAAAAAAGCAGTTACTAACTGCGTTTGACCACGTGGAGGGTTTAAAATGTTTCCTAAAGGTAAATCATTCTGTCGGGAGACATTTCATTTAACAAGATGGGAAATTTTCCTAACTCCCTCGTAGAAATAGCAAATAAAACGTTTTTTAAGACAAAAATATCAGGTAAGGTAGAAATAAATTAAAATACGAAGCTTAAATCTAAAATGTAAAAAGACACACATTTTGAAACTGAAATATAGTTTTTTGTATAAAATAAATTTCAAAAATGCATAAGTAAAAATAATTTTAACGAATGTATAGAAAATAATACTTTGTCCTATGCTCAAGTAGCTTCTTGTTTAATATTCAAGCAATAGTATACTTACTATTATTGTTATTTTTTTTTAGAATTTAACACTCACTCACATAAAAAATACTCACGAAAATTAAAATGTCAGTAAATACGCAGTGCTACAGTAATCTATTGAACTAGCATTACATGTAGTGTCTCACTAATATCAAAAATAATAATAATAATTTTGTTATTATTATTAATAAAAGTACATTGATTGTCAAAGGGCAGTTAAAACTGCGTTTGACCACGTGGAGGACAATAAACTAGTTAACTCTCCGGAAGCTAGCAAGGGATCATCCCATCAATTCCGATCAAGGGCCCTAAGGCAGAGGCTTAGGGCCCTTGTAAATGGGAAATGTGTGGTGTAGTGGTTAACACCGCTGCGATCAATTCAGGAGTCGATTGCAGGGTCATTGCTATTTTCATCTGACCGAAAGGTATCTCATATATTCTCCGCGTGAAGGTACATGGAAGAAATGTATGCAGTTTTTGTTGTTATTATTATTATTATTATTATTCTGGTATTCGTAGATGGGAAATGTAGCGTGCTATTGATATTTATCTACATGGAGCGATAGGAATTTAGAGTTGGGCGGTGAGGCTTCTTGTTAGTAGGTGGGTTTACCAACAACTTGACCCACGTGGAAGTGTTAGTAGGAGAAGTTAGTAGTTAGTTATTGATACTAGGAGTAGTAGGAGCTAGATAGAAGAACACATAGTAGTCACATTAATGTGAAAAGCTACGAATTTTTTTCTGGCCTCACTGGGAATTAAACTCGGAGGTACTCTGTGGCGAGCAAACATGCTAGTTCCTGAGCCACGGGAGGGGTACAATATCATCTACATCGAATTAGGAAGGGTACATAATTTTAACAGCTTAAGATTTTTGTCTTCAAATCGAGAGTACTGAATTCGTCTGATACGAGAAATCTTAATGTCATTTAGCTAACAGCCCGAAATCAGCAATATGTTTTTTATCCAAAGAAGAATGACAGTGTTTCCATTCCTATATTTCATCCTTCATTATGTTGTTCTACATCATAATGAATTTTTTCTCGTTACCCGATCAAAACAAATAATACATAAATGTCATTAAGAACTAATAAAATTTGACGTTATTGGAAATTGTTTAGCCGTAATAATTTTTGATATGCAAAAATGAAGTTATATTGAAGAAGATTTAAACATTTAATATTTAAATAATTTTTTTAAAAATGGCGGTTGAGTCTTAAAAGCTCGAGTCGGCTAGTTGTAGGTGAAACAAACATTTAAATCGTATTCACAGAATACCCTATCCCCCAGGTACCAGCACTCCAAATTTGTCAAATTATGGAAATGTATAATTGTTTTCTTTATTTTTATTATGTTTTAATTTGTATCATTCAGTTAATAATATAAAACAACTTATATTTAGGAACTCGCTTGTCTCGCTTCAAATGCGTTAGAGCATCAAGTACAAACATGGCGTCCGAGCGCAACGGTTTCGTGACCTATGCATCTCACCTCGAAAAAAGGGGAATATCTTTTTGTTGCGCCCGGTGCCATATGAATAAAAGTGATGTAAAAAATACTACGAGAAATTAACTACAAATCAAAATCAACAATCATCACTTTCGTGATTTCAAAGTTGATTTTTTCCCCCAAAATAAGTGCTTTCTCCACAAGACACAATGTATTTCACCATCAATTTTTATTGCAATTATTTCATTTGAATGACTGGCGAGATATATTTTTCAAGTTGAAATCACGATGATTAAATGTTACTCTGTCTATTTACACCGATTTTATATATTGCAGTGATTTCATTCTACCTACTCTAGCACTACCTTAAGGGATATACGTGGTTCAAAAGTGCTACTTCCAAATGTTCGCAAGAGACTCCTAGGTCGAGCCCGGAAGCAGTGTGCGCCGTCGCAGTCTCTTCCGCTCCGCGGCCACTTCCGGTCGCGAGAAGGGAGACGAAGTTGGTCTATCGCGGCTCTCATCTGTCGCCACCGCCCTCTGATGACAGGAGCGGGCGTCCCGCAAGGCACGGTCTTCTGCCCGAGGAGGAGACGCTTCCCGTCCGGAACGATCGCCAAGGAGTCAACGACTTCTCTCCATTACTCTACCCTATTACCTTTTTGTAGCATAATCGTTATCCAAAATGTATGTGGGAGGGATATAATGGTACCATTTCATTTATTTTATTTGATCATGGCTACAATGACCATCTTGTCTAAGAACAGTGACATTACTAGGATCTTAAATATGTAATTTCTCCTTTGTTAATTTTACCTCTTATAGCATCTCATTATCACTGTTTATACTTATGTTTCTATCCCTGCTACGGGACGTTAACGCAAATTCTTCTGTCCTCTTTGTCTTGTCCTTTGTCGTTTGTGTTACTTCACTGTCTGTCTCAAAATTCTTCTGTCTCATAATTCATTCCTCTTTATTCATCATCTTGTTTCTTTTTTAATGCATCTATTATATGTCCAAGCTGAGTGATGATATTTCTGTATGCACTGTATGTCTCAATTTTTGTAATTTTCTTTATTACCCCCAAATTAAAAATCTTTTGTTATCAAAATTTTTATGTATCTTGCTCGTTCCTCCTCGTATGGTACACAATCCCACGTCTGATTTTCATGTTCTCCGCCACATACATTTTGTATTATCTTTTGGATTTCTTACCCTCTCGTACGTATATAATGTTACCGTGGTGGGCAGTGTCCCCACCACACACACTCAAAAAATTTCTAAGATTTTCTTCTTCTTCTTCTTCTGGCACTACAGTCCGTGTACGGCCTTAACCTCCTCAGTAATCCATCTCCATTCCTCCCTATCCTGCATCTTCATCCTCCAGCCACTTATTCCCAGCATTCTCAAGTCGTTCTCCACATATTTTCTCCATGTTTTTCTGGGTATTCGTCTTGCCTCCCGGATGTCTCTCTCAGGCAGCATGAGGGTAACTATTTTTTCCTGTTGTCGCCATTGGAGTCTTCTTTGTTTAATTGTACCAACCAAGTTTGGTTGCTGGTTACGTTAACGCCATTGTATCTTCTCCTCGTCTATCACCCGTAAATGTTTGTCAAGAGTTTTCTTTCCCAAATCTTTAGAATTAATTGGTCTTTGGTGTTTAAAACCTCTGCCTCACATCCATAAAGCATCACATTTCTAATCATGTTCTGATATACCTTTATTTTCATTTTGCGAGAGAGATCTTTAGCTTTAAAAATATTATTGAATGCAAATTCTATTTCCTAACCTAACATTTAGTTTTTATCTCTTCACTGTGTTCGTTTAAACATTACACCAAAGTATTTGAACTTGTTCACTTTCTCAAAATTCCTTCCCTTCTTTTCAATTCTCCTTGAGACCGATCTTCTAAATGTTGTGAGGTGTTTGAATTTTTTATTTATATGTAGTCCCATTTCATTAGCTGCATCTTAAAATTCTTCTTGAGAGTGTCTTGAGGTCTTTCTAACATAACGACATCATCTTCATGGGTAAATTTTGACTGGGAAGGAAGATATTTACAGGGATCGTCCCAAGGGAATGTTTCTTTCCATTTCCTGCCTTGAAAAAGGTGGTGCAGTACGGGCATGCGCTGTGTGTATATTCCTGCTGACCCCTAACCCACCCACATTAACCCCCAGATTATGGAAAATAATATTTTTCACAAACATCCAACACAAGGTCTCAATTCATGTATGCAGAAAAAAATTTATAACCTTTTTTTTCGAATAAAGAAGTAATTTCCAGAAACACCCCTAAAATCGGATTTTAAAACCTCATATCCGTTACATTCACAAACATATTACCAAATTTACAAATTGTTATTATTTTTTCTGATAGTACGCATGTTTCAAGGAGATGAAACTTAACACCTTCCACTCACAACACAACATTCAAGAAATCTCCTCATTCCCAAAAGCTTTGACAGTATTTGAATTTGGCGATGGATCTTTAAATTCCCGACATCGGGTTAATATATTAATTCCTGTGCCTGTAAAACAACACAAAAATATGAAAATTAGGTATTAATGCGTTCCTTAATTTCATTCTTCAGTGAAACATTCATTCGTGTGAAGGTTCATAACCTTTGATCTCTGATGTAACCAGCTACTGCGTCTAATTGCATAATAAGTCAATTGCTTCTGTCCTTAAAAGAGTATGTGTCGCCGGTCACTGCGTCCGAGTTTGTTTAATGCTCACTGCGTCCACAGGATGTCGCAGCGAGTGGAACGACCGCTCAATGACAATAGAAGACCAAAAAATAGAGGAGGTACTGTCTCAGTACTAAATGAATCATTTAGTTAATATTATGTTTTTGCAATTGTCTCCCCTCTACACGGTGGTATATGATCGTTAAACCAGAGTATACACGCTAATATTAAAAAAATATTAAACCGAAAAAAGCTGTCATTAAATATGAAGGGAAATGAAAACTGAAAAAAAAGCAATGTGAATTCGTGCCAAACGTTTAAAAATACATTATATCAGGGTGAGTGAGCTTATATCAGATTTATATTACGAAAGTTTACATGTCGGTAATTTGGTGTTATTGCAAACTCAGTCCTTCCCAGTAAGTAATTTTTCATTACTGAAGTCAAAAAGATTATTTTAGAATTAATCTTAACCTAGGTATTTCCCCTATTTATTTTTTCAAAAACGTTGAATTCACATCGAGTGTCATTCGAACCGTTTGAATGAAATACGGATGTTTACCCTTTCACTATGGTAATTATGAAAATATATTGAATCAATGGGGAAAAAAATCCCGATTTACATAAATTATTGCATGTTTACATCACTAGAATTAGACTTTAATCGTATGAATGTTTCATTTCATTGCGTAATTCACTATTTTCAATTTAAAAATAAGTTAATAAATGCGTGCCACTATACATCATTTGCGCCGAACAATTACATGCAAACAAAGGATCTAATCGAATTTATTAACGTTCAACATCGTTGCGGAGAATTGACGAACACTGTAATGAGTAAGTATATAATTCGCAAGTTTAAAATGCTGTAAGAATATGCTCTCGGAAAGATCACTTCGTTTAAATATGACATCGGTAAAATTCATGGAGAAAGAACAGGAGAAATTGAAAGGCGAAGATAACTCATTGACAAGAAAGCTTAAGTGAGCTCCATAGACGCAATCAGTATTAGACACAGAGAATAAAATGTACTATGGTGTTTCTTTAATGTTAGGGTATTACATGTTATTGGATAATTTTTGGGTTCTCATGATATAAATTTCATCCATGTGTAAGCATCTTCTGTTTATCACATTTACCTATACAGAATATCCCGGAACTCCACGAAAAAAAAAATTGGAGGGATGATAGAGTACATTCATAGGAATAAAAAACACATGTCCAGAAATGTTTCCCGAAGGAGAAATAATGACTCGAAGGCTGTGTAAGAACATAGAAAATTTGTGTAAAGCGCTTTATTAGGGGAATTGAGAAAGCGATGTAGGTACTCAAAGTGTTCAAAGAAATTACAACAGGTGTTCAAAGTTCTGCCCATTAACAGCGATACAGGTTAAGTAGCATGCATTGACGAGAATGCTCTACGTGGAGTCTCGCGAATCCCTGTGAAGTCGCTGTTAACGGGCAAAATGTTGATGTCATGATATCTTCTTTGGGAGAGACTACCGGACATGTGTACTTTAATGATTTCTTATTCCTATTAATGTGCTCTATCATTCATCCAATTTTTTTTTTCGTGGAGTTCTGGGACATCGTGTTTAACCAAAAATATGCGTAGATAAAGCATTTTAAAGCAAGCTAACAATTTGATACATATAAATTCTCTTAATATGTTTCATCCTTATTTGCGAATTATTCGCACAAGATTAAGTAGTACGAAGAGAGGGCGTCGCGCAAGGTGGGAGGAGTACAGCGTATGTAGAGTGTGTGATAAGCATTTAAGAACGTTTTCTTCCCACGTGTTACATGACTTCGTGGTTATTCATGCTCCGTGAACACTGCAAACTCGCGTGCGTACGCACACACCATTCATTGGGAGATTAAGATAAGGACTAAGACTCATACATTCCTTTTGTGCAGAATCTCAAAATGAATGAAGAAGTGATTCATGATTCATATTAATAATTCACTATGGGACACGAAATATAATGGTGCCAGCTATTGACCCCTGAGGGCTCCCGACAGTACCAATGAGTGATGTCTTCGTCACACTAAGATGATGTGACCTGCATCACTTTCCGACCATTTTGATCCATCTTGTCTAGGAACGGTGTCTATTGAAATAATAAATCTCGAATTTAGAGTTATTTTAATAGTTACGATTTATCAATATATGTATGACAATTGTCGACGCTCTCTACGCACTGCTAAGTTAGAGAGCGCGGATAGGATCACCCTGTCTGCTGAACCGGGTGAAGATTTCAGATGAGGTTTCCCTCACCTGCTCCATTGTTCTAACTATCGAATGAAGGCTGCGAAGAACATTACTTTCAAATACATAAGCTAAAAGGGAAATTAAAATCAAAGAATTCAGAGGTCTTGACTAGGCACTTTGTTTATAAAGCTTTTTGTGTAAAGGGTATTTGCCTACTGTCTGGATTTTAAAAGAATTCGTAAGTTTATTTTAGTATACTGAAAACTATGTGTATTTTTGTAGGTTTTCTTCGTGCTATTTAAGTTTTGAAATTACCAAAAGTGAAAAATTAATATCACGAAAGTAGCATGTGAATTTAGAATATTATACAAGCACACGGATAAGGCTGGGTAACATCAATAAGCGAAAAAGAAGGAGGTGGGTGTGTTACATGCAAGCAGCCGTCGATAACGATCAGTATCTTGTAAAGTTATTTTTATTGCGTTGAATTTGTGTTTGTCTATTTTGATTGAGAAAGAAATGCAATCTTTAGAGAAGGATAAACGTACTTGACTGGGAGAAGATTACAGCTTAGATGAGAGTTTCGGACGAAATTTTTGTGAGACTCGGTTCTTTTGATATCCACACTATTGTTAATCAAGGCCATAGCAATAAATTATTTTTTATTTTTTCCCTCGGGTCCTTTCATTCCGATGTAAAAGTTTTATCACCTTTCCCTTCAACATTTCCCAACTGGATTAATTGACGTCAGATAAAAAAATGAGGAAATGAAAATCGAACCCGGGATCACTACAATGGTCGCACGGGTGTTAACCACTACTCCATTCGCACATCATTTCCATTCAGGCCTGTTATGCACATAACTCGTGTCACCCGGGTTTACTTATCTCCTGGTTGAGGATGTGTTCCAGGTTTGACTCACAAATATATGGAAGGTGAATGGGTGGTGTAGTGGTTAGCGTCCCCCATAGCAGTACCGGAAGTCCCGGGTTCAATCCATGGATTGTCATCATTTTCATCTGACCTTAGTTATCTTCACATGGAGGTACACGGAAGAAATATACATAGTCCCAAACAGTTCGCACCACTCGCCCCGCCCCCCACATTCCAGTCCGTCGCCGTCCAGTGCCCAGACGAAGTGTCGCGAAGCGCGTCATCGTGTCTTGTCGCACGCGGAAACCTCATCCAGTGCGCAAAGCGTGTCGCAGATGTCACACGACGCTGCTCGGACACGGACAGCGCACGGCGCCCTGCGGAAAACCAACCTCTGGAGTCAAGTGTTCTGCTGCGTTTTGTAGACGCTTATTCGTACGACACATCTCAATAACAGGACTTCGTTTTCCTCCGACTCCTTTGCCTTCTTCTACTTTACATGTGGAGGTGAACACCGACGTTTTAATATGTGTGTGTTTCCTTTAACTCCATTTCCCTTGTCTAGTAGGGGTCGGAGATCGAGGATGGTATGGTGCCTCTTTTGATATTACAAGGGTGCTTGATGCCCTTACTCACGCACCTTCGCGAAGCGGATGATGAATGAATGACATAAGGGTGTATTATGAAACGGGAATACCTTGAGAAAACCTGCCGCGAACACAGCTTCGTCCACCACAGCGAATTCTACTTGGACCAGACAGGGTTTGAACCAGAACGCACTACGCCATGGGTCGCTCTATTGATGTTTTAATGTGTTTGGGAACACATGACAAAGAATCATCTTGGTTCAGTCAGTCGGATAGTCAGACGCACATTCTCTGCGCTTCACTTCGTATATGTTAAGAATGTTTGTGTATTTATTTTCGATCATACATTTATTCAATAGAATGCTATTGTTAGGTGCGTATTGCACTGACACACGAAATAAAAATTGGTCTGACCCCAAAAGTAGACCTGTGTATCCTTACGTATTTTTACGAACTACTTCGGAATATGAATTTAGAATTGCTGCTTCACCCTCCATTATCCTGTAAATCCAAATTTCTGTATTTAAGGGTGATTTTTTTGCGATTAAAAAAAAACTAAGGGTGGGGGCAGATGGAGCAATTCTGAATTTATGTACGGATTAAACGTGACAAATACACGAGGATATATATGTCTTGTGTACTATTGATTGCTACTGTAATTGCATTCAATAAATTGTCCTTTATTTCAATAGTATAAGATCAAATTTATTGAAGGACCTAAATTTTGTTTACCATACGTCTTACAAGTGTCATCGTCAGTTATTACTCAGTTTCGACGATAGCGGGATTGTACTGTATAATAAAATTGTAGTTATCACCAAAGAAGAGTAGACATGAAAGAACTGAAATACCGCTTATATGACCGAATATATCTGACTTTATAGACTACATGTTCATGTCTTAAGATATAGCTGATAGAAAAAATATTTTATGGTGACTGGACCGAATCACACTCCTTTCTTCTAATGTTAGATTTGACCATAGATACACAAGCGAACAGAAATTACGAACTAAATTTTCAAGAAACTTTAACTGCGCACATCTACCTATGAGTAACTAAAATAATAAAGCTTTAGACGTGAACGATATACTTTATTAGTTACTGGTTTCAAAAATCAAATCTACTTCCTTTATTACATTTTTAACGGGGATTAAGGATCATAATGAGCGATTCACATCTTAAACTCCAACACAAATTGATAACTGCTTCACTATATACAAAAAATTAAGGAAAGACTTTATGTCACAAAATCACAAAAATAATGATCGCAAAGGTAAATTGATACAGATTTCTTTCAGCTTTTCTTCTATCCTTCGCAAAAATTCGGATGGTCCCCACCTTTTGTTTCAATGGCGTCAGATTCGTCGACGGGGCGTCAGATTTGTCTAAGTGCTTCCTGTTGGTGATCAAGCACCGGAAAACGTGACAACCATGGAGTGGACGAGCTCACTAATTAGCGATGAGACCATTGTCCTTAGACACTCCACTTGGTCACCTTTGTGACCAACGTGGCATTGCAGTATCTACAGACAGTTCTTATTTTACACTGGGCCTGAAACAGAGATGGTTTAATTTTAAAGGTTTATCCTGTTTTCATAATTCAAATGCTTCCTTTGACAGCTGATGATATGAGGTCACATTGAACCAACGTTCCAAATCATGTGGAGAGTCTAAATATTTTGTTAGCGCTTCCTGAATAGTGGTTGTAACAGTTTTATGCACTCGAAAAATTTGTGTCCCGGTTTTTGACATTAAGAACAATTTTGGATATATGAGCAATTTAAATAGAAATAAAGTTGATGGCTTTTCCAAACTTAATTTTACTTGAAATTTTATGAAATTTGTTTGTATATTTTACTGGTTGACGAGTTTTCTGCACAAAATTATGAATCTTGAGGACAATGGACATAAAATGAATGTAGTGAAGATCAAAAACATCTTATATGAAAATTTGAAGATCAAGAACGTCTAATATGATATTTTCGTTGGGAGAGAAGAAAAGTGAATATATGCTAAAAATTAGGAAGAAATATATCTTAAATATAAATTACAGGAGAAAATAAGGTTAGAAAGAATCATTGGCGTTACCTTTCCACGGTCTGGATGATTTATCAACTCCAGAGAACAAAATACAAAAGAATTCCGTATTAAAACACTTCTAGAAATGGTGGATGAAACAAATAATATAAAAAGGGAGACCTTTTAAGTCCTTTCCACGCATTCGTACTTTTCAGTATATATTTTGTCTTTATATTATGTTTGAATTAATTGTGAATGACCATGAGTGTAATTAGAAGTGATGGTGATGTTAGCACTCGTGAAAGTATATGACCTTCATGATTTAATTTAATTTAATTTATGTCTTTTGGCGAGGTTCAGGCCATGAGATCTGCTCTTCCACCTAACCATGACTTGGGTAAGGGAATGAGCAATGTTGGGTTGGCGGGGAACTTATGGTACCGAACCGACATTGGACTGGAATAAGTGAGCGTATTACCTGCTGTAATTTCGGCGGAGGTGGGTTTGAACCCGTGCTCTCCCTCTCAGCCACATCGTGTAAACCACCTCTGTCGGTATATGGTACTATTTTTTTCAGTAATAAGATTACACCATGTCATTTTTTAAGAACAGGTTCCACATCCACCTTTCGTTACCACTATCATGTCCACCATATCTACGGAACAGTTGCCAACACCCACCCACTTATCGAAAGCAGCCGGTCACCGCCTGAGCCATGGGGGCAGGCTATTGTCCCTTCGCATGGGGGCTCGGCTGTTCCGTCTTTTGCTCCCCCTCTCTATCGTCGATGGCGCCAGAAGAAGCGGGTGGCCTTATGTCATCGACCAGTGGATAGCGAAGCCACCTGAAACAGCAGAGCATCCGGGTGATTAAGGATATCTAGAGAAACAACCGATGAGGACAAACGAAATCAAGTACAGAAATGCTGCGAGAGTTTATATTATATCAATTGCACTAACACATATTTTTACTAGAGAAGTTAGAATAATGTAAGGAGACCAAACACAAAAAATGTCATCGATAAAACTCATTTTATTCTTCAAGAAATATCTTAAGCTTCATAATCAATTTAAATTACTTTTTACATAATGATTTATTATATTGCTAGTTTTATGTGATAATTCTATAAATATTACGCAAGGCTTTAAATTATAGTACAATTCATTACTATGAAAATTTACTAATTAATTACTGTTAAAATTAAAAGTATTATTCGTTTGAACAGTCTTCAATGAGAAGTTCTATGGATGCTATCAAATAAATTACAAGAGAGGGAAAAACTAAG
The DNA here is from genome assembly GCA_002313205.1 of Laupala kohalensis. Lineage (NCBI taxonomy): Eukaryota > Metazoa > Arthropoda > Insecta > Orthoptera > Trigonidiidae > Laupala > Laupala kohalensis. The sequence continues at coordinate 751,922 of NNCF01129542.1, forward strand.
TTTTCTTTTTTAAATTCGCACTCAGTACTCTATGTATGTGAGTACCGCATTATAAGGTGTTAAGGAAATGATTTTTTAAAACCTTTGACATGATATCCCATCCTCATAGTACATTGTGAAAATTAAATGTTTGGGATGTCACGTCCAAATGTTTTGGAGAAATCCTCGTCTTCCTCTCAGTTTGTTTCTCATATCCAAAACTCTTATCTTCAATCGAAAATTCCAAATCTCTGTAATGTCCCGGTCATTGACAACGTATGCACTTGATGACTGCGGCTGGGTATCCGAGGACGGTGAGACACGTACAGGGTCGTATTGGAGTACAGTGACACGCGCGTATGGGTGGAGTAGCCGGTGGGAGGGGTCTGAAGCCAGTGCAACGGTGCCGTGGGGGCGTCCTGCTGCCCGCATGAGCGTCCTCTTTTGTTTTCACGCCTGTCCGCTGCCCCCCCCAGTCACCCTCTCGCCCCTCGCCTCGCGTGTCACGTGTCCCTGGCGCGATGTTCGCTTGTTCTAGCTAGGGCTCGGGTTGCGGCGCGCACCGCTACGCTTTTGTTTGCAACGGTCTTCTTTTATTCGCGCTGGGCAACTCGCTTGGCGACGGTGGCGGAGCCTGTTGGCAAGTGAAGGAACTGAGGCGCAAGGAAACAAGTCCGTACCTCAAGGAGTCAGATTTCCGAGAAAAGACTCATTTTTACATTGTTTTACATGTGCTCTCTTTATTTCGAAAACGGATTTTGTGGCATTCAAGTCACTCCAGGTGATTCTTTTTTCTCTTTTTTTCTTCCAATCGCACAGATTGTATAAGGAAAGTATTGTAATCGGTCGAAAAAAACCCAGGATCTCTCAGATCTTTACGAATTGCCTCTAGGCGAGTATTTTCAATTTTTTGGCGATGATGTCCTATGTCGTATGTATGTTAGACATTTTCTTCCCCCGACACCGGACGAACAAATAACCAAACTTCCTAACAATATTTCTCCAAATCAGCTATTCTAGTTTTTTTATATTTTCTTTCAGTGTCTTTATTTTAGTTACACACTCATCAAAACACTTAAATTGCAATTTTGAATTTATTGCTGTCTTCCTCGCTATCTGTCCATTCCCCGTTTATTCTCATCTCTCGAATAAATTTTCTATATTCTTCCCCATAAAGACAACAGTCCAATAAATCTATATTGTGCACTTTCTCTGCCACACTCTCACATCCAATCTTCCTCGAGACTTTTTCTTCCAATTCGAAGTCGCCACAATCTTTATCATTCCTGTATTCGGATAAAACTATTTCTGATGTTTTCCGACAAAGGTCACATTTGGCATGTAACGTCTTTCATTTGTATATTTGTTTCATCTCATTTACTATTTTTAAGGTCTTTCTTGACATTTTTTTCCTCTCGTCTAGATATAGTATGAGTACTGGGTCTATCTTCAGGGTACCGTACCTTGGCCTCATCCTCTCGCACCAAATTGTGTACCTTTAAGTGTTGGCACTAAGGGTTCTATCATGAAACATTTGAGTTTTTAAATTTGTTTATGGGTTATTTATTTTGTTTATTGCGCACCACGTGGTCATACGCAGTTTGCAACTGTTCTTTGACTATGACATTTCTTTATTTGGAATTGGAGAGTAGAAGTTATTAATTGAGTACAAGTTCCCCACAAAAACATTCTTGTACAACCTTTCTCGGCGCTACATTCACTCACAAAGAACTGTCTCCTTACTCTTGCGTAGCGAAATGCGGGCAGACATTCTCTAACTTTTCTTCTCCGCAAGCTGTCAAAACAACCCCTGCTTTTCCTCGTGACAGCGGTCGGTGTCCAAAGACCACCACGGTGGTACTGGACAAAGGTCACTCAATAGGTTGAAGCCACCTCCCGGTGAGTAGAATTCTCCTACAATAAAAGTCTAATGTGAGACACACAGAATTGTAGGCTTCAGAATTTTGGGACACATTTTCTTTCAAAATACGAGTTTAAAAATTCTTGAAATCATGTTGCAGTGACGTCTTAACGAATTCTATATAATGGACATTAATTGTAGTAGAATTTACTACCATTAAATATTTTTGGCTTTAAGAAAGAAGTTCAATAAAGTTTTTGTTAAGAGTGTGGATAACACATAAACAAAAATGTATATAAACAAATATATTTTATTCTTTAAAAATTTTATTTTTGAGATAATATGTAAAATTGTTGAATGTTTCTCCGCAGTAATGCGGCTGCATAAAATATGTTCATAGGATGTAACTCACAGGCCGGGACTCGAACCCGGGAGCTTCAATTTCCCATTTACAAATAAAAGAAACCACGTGTTTATGAAACCAGTGTCCAATGACCGGCAGAAAATCAATGACCAGTGGCCACGTTTCTACAAAGGACTAGCCATCCTACCTGTTTACGCCCGGTTCCTTCTTACCCTTTTGTGACAAACTGTCCACAATAAACGTTTCTACCGCATTTCGGTAAAGGGTAGCACACCTTGTTGTGTTCCCCCTCGCTTCGACTATTTGTCAACTTGTTCACGGCCTATTTGATCCATTGAGTGACCGATCGATTGCAGGGCGTTACCACTAATGTAGGGTCTTTGAAAGAATTCTTACGACGAACGAGATTTACAACTTTTGAGCGAGAAAGTGAGAAGGGTGTTGCTCTTTTGGGGTCTACAATCGTTTCGGCTTCCAGTTTCGGAAAAAAAATTGCTACGTGGTCAATATCTTTGTAAACACAAGACATTGAGGTATGGGGAAAAAAAAAGGCTAGCGACAACGAAACAAAGACATCCGATCCCGTGGATAATAGAGAAAGTGAATAGACACATTTCATTCAATTTATCAAATCAATGACTTATCACATGCGTAAACCATTTACGGACCAAAACAATGCAAACATGAACCTACATTATCACCTACAGTTAATGATCATACAAAGTAAAACTTATTAAAATCACTCAGAAATTGGGCGAAGCAGTTTCGACTTCCGGCCTTCTTAAGTCATCTGATCACCTGGTTCTCGTGGTATATTTATAATTAACTTTAAAACTTTTTAATTTATAAAAAAACAGTAGATGCACTTTGTATTCAAGATTTCCATATATTTAGAAAGATAAATGGGTAGAGACTTCAACATCCGTCGTATTTTCTTGGAACACTCTGAATACCAGTGTCACTAACTTTAATACACACACACCTTTTATCTTGCGTTCTTTATCTTTCTTGGTGTCATTATATCACCTGCATGTGTATTTTAATGACTTTTTGTTCTTATTATTGTGCTCTATCATCCCTCCAATTTTTCACGAGGATTTCTGCGACATTCTATGTATATTGTGAACTTTGTTGACTGCGACCATAAGGAGCATGGCCCATTATTAGTCCATATCTCCATGTCGTAACTCAACGTTGTTCAACCTATCATATCCTGCGGGTCATTCTCCACGCACTTTCAATCGATCAAGTCGGCTTGGGATGGGGATTGACAAAATGTTGCTCGTTGGTCTTCATTTATTTATAACGCTATATTTTTATCCTCACCAACAAATTCATATTATTTAATGCCGGAAAAATTAAGTAGTATATTTATTCATTTAAAAAAAAAGTATTTTTAGTACTTAGCATTATAATAAAATGTTTTCATGTTGCAATAAATAAAGGGGTAATTTCGAACACAATTATATATTTCGTCTCACCGGACATTCAATTTTTTTTTTTTTTTTGCGTTATCTCTTTAGGGGTCGCTCAAATATTAATGAGACAAAGTTGTGTCCCCAACGTTTCATGAGTAATTTGATGAAGAATGCACTATTAATCGTGAGCCGTACAGTTAAGTTTCGCGGGCCGCCCGATGGACAGCGCTGGCGTAGATGAAGTGAAGGACAGAACGAATACGGGGAACTAGAATTTAAATAACTCTTCGGAACGTCGTGAACTTCTATACAAATTATTTAAAAAATTAATATAGGATTTTCAATAAATATTTTTAAATAAATCATCATGTTTGAATAGATTTGGGAACATATATAATATATATTACATATATATTTTAATGTTAAATGTTTTCTCATAAGAGACAACGTATTTTATCAGAATATTAAACTATGTAATTTCCTACATGGCCGGTAACGTATGTTTTAAGAGCTAAAGTAGATAGAAGCATATATTATTGCATCGATTGATACAAATTTCAGTTCTACCCAACTACTAACAATTGTCCTACCATCCATCTCCTACACCCTCTCATCCTACGTAGATGATCTTCATTAAGTCGCTACATTTCACATGTACAAATACTACAGTGTAAAAAAGAAACAGTGTAATTTCCGATTTTTTTAAATCGAGGATGAAATGTAAAAGTGTCTGTCAATTCCGAAGAGTCATGATGTGTTGGCAGGTCACAACTCACGGGGTGGTCAGAGACGAAGGGCCGGCAAAGGCGTAGTAGGGCAGCGGAGCGTGTAATCGGAGGCGAGCGAACCCCTGGAGGGACGCCGGCCCAAGGGTCTTAAGACCCTCACACACAAAGGCTTTTGTGTCCCAAGACGCAGCCTGTGACCTACACGTCGGGTTCGACCCAAATACCCAACGCCATGTCGTAATATTTCTAAAATAGTGACATAATAAATATGTTCATGTAATCAGCATTTATACGCGTACGTCCCAGAAACTTTTTGGATCGCTTTCATGCAGTAAATCACACAAATGCAGTATCTCGTACTTTAGAGCATTAAAATAAATATATAAATAAATTTATTGTCAAACAAGCAGTTACAAACTGCGTATGACCACGTGGAGGACAATAAACTAATTTACTCTCCGGAAGCAAGCAAGGGACCATCCCATCATTTTCGATCAAGGTTCCTAAGGCAGAGGCGGATTCAAAAATTTCAGCAAAACGTCATAGAAAAGATAAAAAGTTAGCTGCGAGTTATGATACTAATAGAATGTCAATATGTTTGTAATTTAACGCAAAAAATTTGCATGTACAAATTATTATCGAACTATAGATTATTCCGAGTATATAGTGTTTAAAAATCATAAGAATTGAAATAACACTAAATTCACGATTTATTGTTACAATAAACACGCCCCTAGACAAAACCTAGAGAACCTGTATAAGAACTCCGCCTCTACCCGAAAGAAAACCGGAGAAAAAAACCGGTCCAGGATGACCCGGGTTTGCGATATAGTACTGTATATCGATGGTATTTTGAATATGAATGAAGGTTGGGTTGTTGTGGAGGGTATAGTACAAGTGCTAACTCTAGCAACGCATTTCTGAAAGTAGCACTCCGGTGGAAACAGAAATACACGGCAGTAAAAACAGTATATACAGCAATTTCGTGGTAATGACATAAAAACAGTTTTTTTTAATTTTTGTTGTTGGTATGTTGCATATGTTGGTATGTTGGTATGTATGCATATGTTATTTACCCTGCAGGTAGGAATGTATTCTTTCTATGAATTTATTTGATTCTGCCGCCGAATTTTTTTGTTCTGTTACAGGTTTCCAGTTACCAAACAGATTCTTCTTTTTATGCTTAGCGCGCTTGCCCTACCCGTTGGTTTTCCGTGGTTCCCAACGGTACTCAATGAACGAAACAGTCATTGAAAATAGCTGAGATTAAAAATTAAAACTAATATTAAAAAATAACCATGACAGTAAAAAATTCTTATTATAACTTATTAACACTTATTAATTATTTTCCGCTACTGATATCATTTACCTTCCAAATAATAGAAATATTTTAATATCTCCATTTTTAGTTACTGTTTCAGTTCATTGAGAGTGAATACTAGGATATAGTATGAGCAACCCACGGTACATTTTAGGGCCTCTGTAAGGCGCACGGGCCCGAAGTCCCGACATATATATTGTATTTTTTTTTCAAATAAAACCCTTTTGAATTTGAATTATTTTTGTTAAATATATGTATATATTAACTATTTAAATGTACTACAAATATGAGTAAATTTGTTGGTATATAAGAATTAAAAAAATTCACCGAACTATTTTGTTCTTATTTGCTGAAATGTTCAATCCGCCTCTGCCTTAGGACCCTTGATCGGAATTGATGGGATGGTCCCTTGCTTGCTTCCGGAGAGTAAATTAGTTGAATGTCCTCCACGTGGTCATACGCAATTTGTACTGTTATGACAGTAAATTTATTATTAACATTCTTTCCACAGTCATAACGAGAGTGAATTATTAAACGTCAAATCCGAAAGATTTCTAATCTCTTTAACACAGTAAATTACAGAATGACAAATCTGCTCAAGGAAAATCCAGAAATTCCAAAGAGGTTACGTCGGAGATAATCCGAGTTCATCTGGCAGGCGTCGTTCTCCATTGTGCGCTATTCAATGCAACCGAGTACAGCAAGCGCTCTCTGCACAGAGGGGGCCATGACCGATCCCGGCTTGTCCTTTCGAGACAGGTGGCCTAGATTCTGCGAGTGCCTGCCATCTGGGAGGAAGCTGCGAGGCCAAAGAGGTTTGGAAAGGAGAAAGGGGGAGGTAAATATCTCTTCCTCACTTCCTTTTACATTTTTACGACCTAAATATATTATAAATTATTACATTTTTCTTTCACGTTTTATTTCATTTTACTTGATCAATCTTTACTCAGTGCATCCCCATCGTGATATTGTACGGACTTTCCTCTGCGTTTTAATAGTAGATGATGCGGAGGTCTCTAACTTGCTTTCGGGAAAGTCATTATTGTACGAGTACTTGTGGTCACATTTTCCACTCATTTTGGCAACAAACTGTTTTACTGATGTTCAAGATGTTTCATTAAAAAAAAAGGATGCTCAGTATTCAATATAAAGATGTACTATAGTGAATACAAGTATTGTGATAAGTTTCTAATTTGACGACAATTTGCTCACAACTATAAATTTTTCGTGGGACTATTTGCTAAAAAAAATATGAAAGAAAGCGAAGCCCAATGTTGTACCCGTAAAAGAAAAATTAGGTTAGTTCCTTACCTTCGCCACGTACGCTACCAGATTGGCAAAATGGCAGCTGAAGGAACTGGAACTAAATAAATCCAAATAGTGGAAGATGTTCACAGTTGGTGAGACTGAATCTAGTGAATCCCCGGCTCCCACGCTTCAAAGGTCTCTCCTACAGGATCTCCATTCCGAGAGAAAAGAACGAGAATCAAATGAGACTATAAAGAAAGCAGACTCAAAAGAGGGAGCCTAGAATAGACACAATGGTCAAAGAAGATCTAACAAAAGATGCAACCTTACGCAACGCAGTGACAAAACATCCGCTGCATGCGGGTGCGTTGAGAGAAAAAAAAGTGCGAACGAATGAAAAAAAACTTTTATTGTTGCGTGAAAAGCATTTTGGTCACGTGTTTAATTCACTCAAAATATAGAGTTGTGTCCGAAATTTAACGTGAAAATTTTTCCTTCAAATAAAAGTTATCCATTAATTGGAAGTTTTAACTTTTATAACGCTATAATAATTGAATTAAACGACATATTTTCACAGACTGGATTTGTTATCTGTTAAAGAAACTACACCACGTTTTGACCCCATGGACCATCATCAGGCAAATACCTGTCTCTTATACACATCTAGATGTGTATAAGAGACAGATGCATNGATGATGGTCCATGGGGTCAAAACGTGGTTTAGTTTCTTTAACAGATAACAAATCCAGTCTGTGAAAATATGTCGTTTAATTCAATTAATATATTCACTTTCTACAGACGTAATTACAATATGGATTTATAATGTTATTTTTCAAGTCTCATATTACATTAAATTACAGTATAATTAATTGGTTTTTGTATAATTGGCTAGCGTCCGTTCATTATATGGCAATGTCGTTTGAATGAAAGTGAAGATGTGTAGTAGACCCATTCCTATAGAGAAGTATATTCGAAAGAAACTGTAGAGGAGACAATCCTGAGTTATGTACACCATAAATAAGTATCATGTCCTTCCCCTGTTGGCGCGGGGCAAGGTTATCTAGTTTGAGGAATATTCTTGGATGTATATTGCTGGTAGAAATATTGAGATATATTTAAAAATATACAAATAATTAAATACTTATATCTCGTGATTGACTATTACTATATACTTTGTGATGTAAGGTATACTGTATCACAAAATATATAGCAATAATTCATCATCAGGTTGTGAGTCCTTAATTATTTATTTATTTTGATTATATAATGGACGTTAATTGTAGTAGAATATTTTTTTAGGATGTTTTAGAAATCCGTTAATTTCCTGCTTCAGTGAATTATTGCGAAAATTCCTTCTTTTTTTTGTGGGGACTATTGGAATACTTTATTTTTAACATTGGACTCGTTTGAAAAACTATTCAACTTACTCTCTCTCTCTCTCACACACACACACACAGTGGTAAGGGACAACAAGTCATCCAGTTTCCTTTTTTAAAAGCATCAATGAAGAAATCGCGTTTCCAAAAAAATTCCGCTAACCAATTGGACTTAAATACCTGTTTACACGAGCCTAGTACTTGTCACCGGGACTTGTCGAGGACCCTTGTCACTCGCACTTGTACTTACGTGTAAACAAGCACGAGTAGTACTTAGTATCAGTGAACTGGAGAGTGCAAGCGAATATGAAGCCATCCTATTTACTAAGCGGCAAGTACCTACCCCCACCATGATTTTCTTATCCCAGCCATAACCTCACTTGCCTCGTGCAGCGTCACCTGGCCCCCTGGACACGTCGTGTAAACGGCCGTGCAAGTGATCAGAGACAACGTAAATTGTCAGTTACATAGTTTTACATAAATAATTAATTAAGTTATCGTAAAAAAGCAGTTCCAAACTGCGTAATGGCCACGTGGAGAATAATAAGAACTAATTTACTTGAATTTAACTAATGACTTCGACTACTATGTTTTAAAGGAGCATTACTTCTTGATTGCAATTAACATAATTCTATTAAGGAATAAGAATTATTTTACAAGTTAACGTTTATTTACTAGTATGTTAAAATTAATGTTTATCGATTAACATTGTGTTCACGAGTTTTTACTCAAATGTGAATGTGTACTCTTAGAATGACTAATTTGACCATCTACCAACAATAAAGTGCATTGGAACAACAATAACTTTGTCATTGAATTTTCTTTTTCTTAAGTATAAAATTCTTGAAGAGGGATGCTCAGATATCTGTGTTTGGATAGTGGTAAACAATTAGCGTTGATCATAGTTTCAGCATCCATATGGCACAAATAAGGACTCTTGATTAACATATCCTTATTTGTGTAAACAATTATGTTCTGAAAATAACATAAAAATTAGAAAATTATTCGAAAATAACAGTTTACCTAGTGAGAAATTCATTTCTTATTATATGCGTCAAGAACCTTAAGCTTATTTCTCACCCTGCAATCAATAATTTTCTTTCTAATATTAAAAAGCTTTAAATTTAAAGAAAGCTGATTGAGTTATGGTTTGAAATTTTTTAAATAAATAACGATACGGCGATGCACCATGTTTATTTCTGCTCACTAATTCCTCACATAATCAAAAGCGTGTAAACAGTCACATGTCACTGTCAGCCTAGTAGTCATGACAAGTACCAGTGACAAGAACTAATCTCGTGTAAACAAGCTAGCTTTCCTCGGTCGTTTCATACAATTTCATCAGTTTTATAAACGGAATATCTGTAAATGGCATAATTCTCAATCACTAATGAAACAAAATTATTTGTTGATATCGCCACGGAAACAATCCATCGACTAGTCAAAAAATGTTAATTCAATTCTGAAAACATTAAATTTACAGAAATACACTTTTATATATCTGCAGAAAGCCATTATTTCAGCATCAACTCTCTTAGCAGGGAAATTCACAAGTTTTTCAGAATAATAATAGGAACTGACACTGGACTCGTGCTTTTACCAAACAACACTTAATTAGAAAAATTGAGCACTAAAACATAATCACGACGATAGTGAATAAAATGTACAACATAACTTGTGCTCTGTGTTAGGAAGAAGTAACAACGAGAAAATTAATTTGGCTCTGAATTCTAGTTCAAAAGTATTTTTTTGTGGTATTCTACTATAATTATAACATGTACCGAACTATTTTCATCCTCATCTTAGGATTGTGCTGAAATGTTAAATCCGTCTCTGCCTTAGGGCCCTTGATCGGAATTGACGGGATGGTCCCTTGCTTGCTTCCTTCCGGAGAGTAAATTAGTTTGTCCTCCACAGTGTTACATACACAGTGTGTAACTTCTCTTTTGACTATAAATTTATTATTCAAGTGAGAATGTCAATTCTGGACAAATTGGGCACGTCAATACCTCGTATTTGTGATCTGTTTAAAATCTTAATTATTTGATTGTTGAAAGAATCAAATAATTGGGAGTACCCCGAGAAAACCTGTTACATAACTGTCCCATCTAACTTCTACTTGGATCAATCCGCGTTTGTACGACGTGCCAAAAGTTGACAGGCAAATGCACTAAACCCTAACAATTAATAAATACTTGTCATTTTCAATACTTAATTCTTCATTTTAACTCTAGTAATTTTTCTTCAATCATTATAAAGTTTCGAAATTTATAGAACAAACTTAAAAAATAACGTTTTCCATAGTTCAAAAAACAACAACAACGAATTGTTAAAACAACTTGATGATATAATAATATGCTACATTTTATTGTTAACCAGCTCATTTGCCCCAGCTTTGCCCACGTTTTTTTTATATGCTTGAAAACAAATGTTCATAGACTTCTACGATTCGATCGCTTTGGATTATGAGTTCAGTGCATTGTTCGTCTTTCGTAACGCAACTGAACTCTAGCGGACATATCAGTAAGCTTGATACTCGCCAGTCATTGGAGTGAAGTTCCTCATTACGGATTAACAGTTCATTTTAATAGTATTACCACTCTTGTATTTCATCAATTCTAACCATTCTTCGTATTTTACTCGCAATAACCCGTAGGAACAATCCTTTAAAATTTCAAATAATTTTATCGGTTACTTTATCCTATTTTCATGCCACAGACATTCCATACAATTAAGTTTTATGAATCTCAAGTAATCGACTCGCTAATCGCCCTGGTACGTGTCACCCTCTGACTCTCTTCGGGATTTCGTTTCATCAACGTTCTTAATTGAGACGTATTTAATTGTCACAATTATAACAACACTTTTGTTGAAAAACCCAAATGTCACTTTTTTGACACTACTCCCCTCTCGTTTCCAGATAACAAAAGTGTTTTTCGAAAATATTTTTATTCTATCTAGATAATTCAATAGAAAAAAATATTCTTTTTAATAATAAACATATTTTTTCGTGGCCTAATGTCTGCAAGGGTTGTGGGGCACACAAGGGGCGATTCTCTACTTTCGACATCGTATAATGTGTCGATTATTTCCTCCTCCCATTTCATTTCCTCCTCTTTACGTCGAAAACTTTATAACCGAAAGTTCACGCATCCGTTGCCCGAGATTTCGGTCTTACACCGCAACAACACGACTTCATGTAACAATTATTTTTCGGGATTTTTCTTAGACTAATCTACATTTCCTCAGGTCAAAAAAAAAATTTTTATAGTAAAATCAAGCTCCTTTTACTTGCAGTTTTCTAAAAACCTATGTATAACATGCTAATTTTACAAATTCATAATAATAAAATTTAATACAAAACTTGACACTACATCTCGCGGGAGTCGCTTCGGTTCAATTTTCGCTTCGAGGCATGACGCGGTTGCACTATTGCATTTTACAATTCTCTTGTAAAATCTAAACTTTAAATTTTACGATTTAAAGACGTTATCTACCTTTGATATGAACAAAAAACAAATAACTCATTAAATTTGATTATTATTGATTTTTTCCTTCTTAAATTGAAATATTTTAACACTTCTACTTTTAAAAACGTTTTATCGACAATTTAGGTAATTTTTGTGGATAGACATATGCTGTCGAGAACTTTTTTGTAGAACTCTTTGAGGTAAACTATATAACTATACCACCATTCATAGTTGCCACTTATCTCTTATCGTTCAGGAGTGTATGCGATTACGACGCACTTTTTCCCTATTTTATCGACATTTATAGTCAAAAATCAATTCTATGTTTCTTTCCACGTATTTTTTAAATAAACTTTAGCCTCCTTCATCCTGGACATCTAAACTATCTCCTTAATAATTTTCATGGCGATTTGTCGTGTGGTTTAGTCGTGATTGATTAACAGACAGACATTTTCGCGGTACGCATTTGTATATTAGTATGGATATAGATTTCTTCCGTGTACCCTACAAGTGGAGAATATATGTGAGAAAGTGACAATGAGCCGACAGACGAACCCGGGACCCAGGCTTTGATAGCGGGGGTGTTGACAACTATACCACTCACTCGCTCTACCGCAACAGAACACCATTTCACACTGTTATTATGAATTTATTGATGGTTGCAAGACGGAAGAGCAGGCCTAATGGCTTGAGCCCAACCGCAAAATAAATCAGTTATCATAAATAAAATTGTGAATGAGCACACCACTGAGTAAAGAGCTAGACGGTGAAACCAATTTTTCTTATAGTTTACTTTCATTAATCACTGATGAGTGAGTGAGTGGTGTAGTGGTTAACACCGCTGCGATCAATTCAGGAGTCGATTGCAGGGTCATTGCTATTTTCATCTGACCGAAAGGTATCACATATCTTCTTCGCGTGAATGTATACATATGAAATGTATGCAGTTTTTGTTATTATTATTATTATTATTATTATTATTATTCTCGTATTTGTAAATGGCAAATGTAGCGTGCTATTGATGCTTATCTACATGGAGCGATAGGAGGTAGGAGGGTAGAATGGTATTAGTATAGGTGGGTCGCTTAGCTGGTTGTACCAAACAAGTGGAGTAGTTAGTATAATAATAAGAGTTACTGATACTAGGAGCACTAGGAGGTGGATAGAGAAAGGAGGGTTCGCTTTTCAGTATTCACAGTTATATGAACTGGGACATTCATGTGAAAAACCTACAAAACTTTCTGGGATTTGAACCCGGAACGACCTAGTGATCAACTAGAACGCTACCACCTGAGACACGGAGGGAGGAAGCCTTAACAGTCGATGTCAACCAATCAAGAACTGACCATCCCCCACCGTTCCAAGATGAAAAGTCGTATCCCATCCGGAAACAAAACTCCCATCTCGTGACAGGTGTCTGCACCTGGCGACCACTGACCGCGGCTCCCACGCTCCCGGGGGGATTCCCCGCCACGGACTGCTGCAGCGACAGCAGACATAAGGCCGCTTTTAGAAAAGCGAGTTCGCCGCATAATCGGGTCATTCGATCTGAAGGGACGGACTCTGCTAAAAGACGGGAGAGCGAGAGTGCGTGTTCGCAGGGAGAGGGCTTTGGACACGGTGGATGTCCGTCCACGCATGGCCGCCTTGATACACCACGTTCGTCTTTTGTCCCGAGGAAGATGGCGGAGGAAAGAGAACATCAAAGCCTTTTTTGTGGGTTACTGATTCTGTCAATCAATTTCCTAACCGGATTTGAGATTGTTGAGAAGGCAATGATGGAAATATTTCCTACACTTGGGAATTTTTTAAATTTTCTTTATTTGCGTTTTATTCATACAAAGAATATTTTGCAAATAGGTTGGTAACTACAAAAAAAGAAAAAATACTGAAAATGAAATAGTCACTCAATACTGGCACTTTGAGTTACGAAGGGGGAAATATCAGTTCAATTTTTAGTCTTCCATACGAAATTAAATTTACTTTCTTTTAACAACACGTGTTTTAAATTTATTGTCGAAATAGCAATTACCACCCTTGTGTGACCTTGTGGAGGACAATAAACGTATTTACTCTCCGGAAGCAAGCGAGGGACCAACCGATGAATTCCGATCAAGGGCCCTAAGGCAGAGGCGGATTCAAAAATTTCAGCACTTTCCTAAGATACGAATAAAAGTAGTTCGGTACGTGTTGTAATATTAAGAGAATACAAAAAAAGTTATTTAAAAATTACGTATTATTATCAAACATTAGATTATTCGGAAAATATTGTTTTAGTACCAATGATTAAATGTGTTGAAACATAAAGTACATCAATTGAGTAAAATACGAGTTGGGTAAAATACATCAATTCTCAGTACCAATTCCAGAAAAGAACGAGGTAATTTAGTCTCCAGACACTTCCCTTTACCCTTCATCATTTCTCATTATCCTTGATTTGAGCACAATTATTACTCAAATTCTTTCACGTGTCCTTTCAAATTAAATGTGACTATGGAATCTACACTAATAAAAGTGAATTGTTTGAAATGTCTGCGGCATGATTATGGGGAACAGTAATAGATGAAATTATGTGAAATTTCAAAGGACTCTTCTTAAGGATTATAGCGACAAAAAACCAAAGTATGGTTTATATTGATAAACTACATGAGCAGGAAAACTGTTAAAATTGGCTGCTAATCAGTGGGAGTGAATCTTCACTCACATGACTGTTGAGTATGAAGCTTACTCATGTGTCCGCCAGAGTTCAATTGTGAGGTTATGTGAGGCGGACAAGCCACTGAACGTACAATCTACGTGATCTAAAACTTAAAAAATATTACATATAAGTAAAATTACGTAAAGGCTGTTAAGAATTTGCAAGTACATAACTTAAGTGAAATGAAAACGTAAGAATTCACTAGTCTTAACCATGTGCTTTGTTTATTGAGCATTCTGTGTTGTGTATTTTACTTCTGCCTGGATTTTAATACAATTCGTAATTATGTACATTTTTGTTGTTTTGGGGCTTTTAGGGCTCGTCAACGGCAGGATCATTGGAGCCCTTGTAATTATGTACATATTAGCATACAATACTGAGAACTATATGTATATTTATGGTTCCATTCGTGGCATTTAATGTAATAACACTAAAGAAGAGAAATATGGAAACTCACAAATTAATTTAGAATAACATACAAGAACTTTTGGCAATGCATGGTACAATGAGTTTTAAAAAAATTCAGACCTGATAACATGTGTTTTAATACCCACTGTAGTGTAAAATACATCAATTGTCAGTACCAATTTTTTCAGAGTTGATGTAATTTTGTGTGTTTGTTGTATTATTTGCGAAATGTTTTATGTCCATTAATTATTGTTTGAAGTTTCTTTTCAATTTCCGGGCAACGCCAAGTAGTGCTGCTCGTGTCTCATAAAAATGTGCCAGACGAAAAATTATTATTCAGAGATTATTTACCATTTGCATTCTTCGTGAGACAGTTGAGACAACCACGAAATCTTGAATATAAATATTTACATTGTAGATTTAGATGGTACGTCAAAAACTATGTCATTTTATTTGAAACACTTTTTACTTTCTCATTACGCACTATATAGAAAGTATTGTAATAGAGGAAAAATTCAAAAGCGAGATTTCGACGGAAATATCCGTTTTGGCGATCCCTGACTCTGAAAAAGTGGGTTTTGGCATAACGTCCGTCTGTCTGTGCATAGCGATTCTGAGAAAACTGATGAATATATTTCATTCATATTTCGTATTTACGGTAGAATTTCCTAGTTGTCGGTGCACTTCCACTAATTTTTTTTTAAATTTAAAACAAAGGATACTTCACGTGAAGGTCAAAGTACTCTTTTGAATGTTTCTTAAGAACGGCTCCAACGATTTTGCTTAAATTTTCTGTACATAAAGTACAATTAGTTACATCCACGTTAGCGCTATTTTGCTTAAAAGTTTGGTATAGACGCAGTAAAATAATGTATGTTTGTTACATTTACACATTAGTTTACTGATTCAAGAAGCTTAAATAATATTTATCAATGTAAACGGACCAAGCTGACGTAGAATACATTTTTCGTAAACTGAAATGAAAGATATGATGATGATAAAATACATAGGACGACAGCAAACGCACTGCAGATACGAAAATACATCATTCTCTGTCTACAACGAAATTACAGTTACATACCACATTTACGATATTTATAAGACTGATATGTTGCTATATGTATTGAAATAATATTCGAACATTATTTTACTTTCAAATTTCAAAAAAAAAAACCGTTAATAAAAGACTAATAAAAGATTAATTTCAAAGTTCATCTAGCGACTTTGAGCATGAATAGAGCACCGGACGACGACCAAAACATGGAGGACCACGCCGGAAATGACCCTTTCCACTATATATTTTTTTCTCTCTCTCTGCTACAGACGGAGAAACTAATACCAGAAAGTGTGTGCATTGGTTTTGCACCACTAGATTAAAATTGTGATAACTAGTAGCTTTTACTGATAATCGAGTCATCTATCGCAATGTGATAAAATAATTGTAACAAGGGAACTTAATTCACACCTTTGTTGAACAAATATGTAATTTCTCTCGTTGACAAAGTCGTGTATTAAGTTTATTTTCAGAATGTTTTGCAGACGCTACGCCAATACTGGTAATAATACAATTGAAATAATTTTTCTTTTTTTTTCGAAAAATTCGTCTTTTCCGCAAAACTACACTGTGGACATTTTTCTTCGCGTGTTTATTTTTTTAGATATCCCTGTATCTCACTTTATTTTATAAACATTTTATATCATTAAAATTAGTACTATATTTAATTTTCGCAACATAATGTCGATACTGAATTTTCTTCGGGTTTCCTCCGAATGATAGATGGAAATTGGGGTTGGTGCCTTTTGCCTGAGTCGAAAGAGTGAAGGAGTACTACACCAAGTAAAGTAACGAAGGTTTGACTCCGTATTTTGAAATGTTTCCGTTAAATAATAATCATAAATTTATTGTCAAACTGCGTATGACCACGTGGGGACAATAGACTAATTTACTCTCCGGAAGCAAGCAAGGGACCATCCCATCAATTCCGATCAAGGGCCCTAAGGCAGAGGCGGATTTTGAAAAATTTCAGCAAAAATTCCTAGATAAGATGAAAAGTTAGCTACGAGTTATAATACTAATAGAATGTCAATATGCTTGTAATTTAACGCAAAAAATGTACATGTACAAATTATCATCGAACTATAGATTATTCTGAGTATAGTGTTTCAAAATCATAAGAACTGAAATCCACGATGTATTGTTACAATAAACACGCCCCTAAAAAAACCTAGATAACCTGTATAAGAATCACGTAGCTATTCTATATTAAGTGATAAGTGATTTTAATTGTAAGTCGGAGGTAGTTATTTTTATATCTCTAATAAGTCTCACTGTTGTAAGCTGGATATTCCTCCAATGATGTCCTAGGATTTCTAGTACCTCCGAGATAAATTCTATGCAATCACACAATTTCCTTCGCACACAATACATCAGTGGACGGCTAATTAAAGACCCATCATCGGTAGTGACCGTGAGGCAAACCGAACTTACAAGAGGAACATAACTAATTTCAGAGCTGATCTTCAGGGCTTATGGTTGTGGCAGTTGTGAGATAGATACGTGGATAGTGGCGAGAGTTAATTTACAGTTTCTTGTTTACTCACGTCAATGATAATTCTAGAGAACAATAGTAGGAATATTATATACAGAAAAATACGACTATCAAACGACTTCTGGGCATAAATAATTGTTCACAGAACTTAATACTTAAATTGAAAAACTAGTTAAATGTAAAGTTTTATACAACAATTATGAAAAAGTGGTAGTATCAGGAGCTTATGTCTTGTAGTTAAAGATTACACCGAATTTTGAATATACAAACAAATAAATGTGATAACTTTTGGTCAGGTGAAAATGGTTCCAGCCGGGACTCGAACGCGGGTCTCTTGCTTTGATCGCAAGGGTGTTAACCGCTACACCACCGGTTCAACAACTGTACGCCATTTCCACCCAGACCTAAACCCCGGACGACCTGAGAGACATTGCTTGCGATCAAACCAAAAGACACGGGTTCGAGTCCCGGCTGGTCGCCATTTTCACCTGACCAAAAGTTATCACATATATTCTCCACGTGTAGGGTACACGGAAGAAATATGTACTAAACAAATAAATGTTTATTTCTTTCTCCATTATGGGTTTCTCGTATACCATCCACTCGATTGTGATGAATCTTCGGGAAGTTGTTTAGCACCCGTCGACATAGGTTTCTATCATAAAAAAATCCAAAATTAAAAAAAAGGTTTTTGTTGGAATCGTAGCAACACGCGTAGGATACCGCTAGTTTTATATAAAAAAAACATGAAGTAGATCTTTTTCATGTTTGTATCGTTGAATCACCTTCACAGAATCTGACATTTGATCTTTCTAAAGAAACCATTCGATGCAGGTGTGGAGGTCCTTGTCCATGTATCAACGCTATACAAGCGCTTTGTGTCCACAAGAAACTTTTGTATTACGAGTGAATGTGTTTTGTGTGTTGCCTGTTCCGTCAGTCAAGATGTCTCAGGAAATTGAATGTGACAGCTTCCTCAAAAGTGTTGTACGAAATCTTTTCATACTTCTGGGACGATAAAGTACGTCTAACATTTCTTAGTGTATACTTGAACGAACAATGATAAAAAGTGTTCTTGGGTTTCTGACCAACTTAGCTTTTAATGTTGTTTTGAAGGTGAGAAGGTGACGTGAAATAAATACCATATTAGACCCTCTCCACACTCTCATACCTAGTTTTATGAAATCTTTTTGTAAAGTTAATTTTTATTATCGAATTAGAACCTTTTTACGATAACACTGCTTCGAAAAATTGCGTTCCACGCTACTTTCGCCCAGTCGTGGCCACGGTGTCAGCGTGATTACTCGTCACCAAGTCATCCCGGGTTCGATACCCGGGCGGGCCAAGATAAAATTTGTAGCTCCATGTCCTAGTTTACTTAGCTGGGATGTACAAAGAGTCCGACCTCTGCGACTAACAACCGCAGTTGTGATGCTCGGATGCAGTGGTCTAGATCATATCTAGACGCTGATCCTCCGATATCGGTTATTAAGACGAGTCTAGTAAGTAAACTCAAATCGCTAACTGAGCCTTACTGGTACTCGTCTTTCGTGGTCCTCGTTGGCCGAAATTTTTATTTGTCCTTTATGCGTTACTATACCATTCATCCGATTGTGGCGAAGCTTTGGCTAGTTGTGCACGCGTCCATAAAGGTTTCTGACGTTGTACGATTATTCTATGATGGATGCAGAACGTGTCGTGAAATAAATGAATGTTTCATATATTTTAATTGAATAAAAAAAATACAAACATAAAAACCTTTTTTTACAAGATTTAATAAAAAAAATACTGCACTAAAAAGTAAAAAATAATTTTCAGTAAAACTGAAAATAAGAAAACGACTATGAAAAAGTCCCTTCCTTGTTAAAGATGAAAACACTTAGAAAATACACAAACGTAGACATTGAAAAAATGAAATATACATTTTTAATGCTTGAGTCCTTTTTCATAAATATTTATGTAATTTTAGTACTTACGACGCTTTACGCTCGGTCTTCACAAGGAAGAAAACCTTCGGGATAAGTTTATCAAATAAAATTAAATGAAAAAAAAAACAAAGAACAATGAATTTGCAAAATAAGATATCAAGAGCTAATTAAAGTGTTCAGGCAAATAATTTTGCTGCAATAAATGTGTTTTATTAGTGATTTATGAAGATAAAAATTTGGACATAATATTATAACTACTCATGAAATATGGCACTCATAGTTTGAGTGTGATACCTATTTTTCATTTCTTTAACTCTATCACACACACATTTTACAGAATCATAATACAAACTCAATAATTTCAAATACAATCAATATTTTCTAATGAACCTATGTATTTTCCCACATTTGCTTTGTCCATTCGCCTTTACCAAACCTTAATACTTGTACATATTATTTGTCTACTATTTCCATTTTCCACCTGTAATAATTGTCCACTTACTGCTATTACCCCATTCTTTCGTAATAACCTTTTATACATCAATTGGATGATATGTAAGTTTAATGGCGTTCTCTCGAGAGGCACATAAAATGCGATAGTCATTACAGTGGAATAGCATCCACTAACTTTCAACAATCACATCCTCTGTATCCTCTTTAATTGCCTTTCTACAGACTGATCAAAATCATGGATACTTATACCGTTCATCCATGTCTGACAATTCGATATCCAATTTTAATACCTCACAATATTCCAAATCTATCTGGTCCATTCCTATTGTTACTATGTGATAAACTTTTACCGCTTTTTCCAACACGTGTACCAATATCTATTGATGGGCTCCAATGACCTCGATGTTGACGAGCCCTGAAGCTCCCCCGCCCCCAAAAAAAATCTATTGAACAATAAATAGACATCTATGATAGCATCTATGATACCTTATTCCATAGAACGATAAATTGAAAGATGCTAATTTGTTGTTCATTATTTTTTTATCGCTATAATGCTTTTTCGGCTGCTAAGCAGCCATCGTTAGTAGCGTAGACTGAAAAATAAACACAAACTTTTTTTCCGTCTTATGACATCAGTTCGAGGAAAACCTCATCCACCCTTTATTCAGCCCTCTTTCACTTACAATATAATGACCTTCGTTCGACGCCCTCTGTGCACTTGCCAAAAATATTTTTTTTCTTGCATACTCAGGGAAGGTATTTGTCGACTTGCTCACTCTATATTTCTCTGCATTCATTCTTCCTTGTTTTCTTTATTTTATTTCAATACTTCTTATACTTCATTCAACTCTTTCTGTTTTTGCATTTCCATTTTTTGTCGTACAGTTGCGTTATTTATCATGTATATTTTCTAGAGTTTGCTTCTGACGATGGCTGCTATGCAGCCGAAAAAGCTTTATACCAATAATAAAATAATGAGCAACAAATAAACGCCTTACAGTTTATCATTTTCTGATAATGTTGCCAACATCTTACAACTACCAAGTACTTTAGTCCGTAATAATAATAATAATAAATTTATTGTCAAAAAAACAGTACAAACTGCGTATGACCACGTGGAGGGCAATAAACTAATTTACTCTCCCGAAGCAAGCAAGTGACCATCCCATCAATTCCGATCAAGGGCCCTAAGGAAAAGGCGGATTCAAAAATGTCAGCAAAAATTCTTCGATAAAATAAAAAGTTAGCTGCGAGTTATAATACTAATAGAATGTCAATATGATTGTAATTTAACGCAAAAAATGTACATGTACAAATTATTATCGAACTATAGATTATTCTGAGTATAGTGTTTAAAAATAATAAGAATTGAAACAACACTAAATTCACGATTTATTGTTACAATAAAAACGCCCCTAGACAAAGTCTAGAAAATCTATATAAGAAATCTGCCTCTACTCGAAGGAAAAACGGAGAAAAACCCGGGCCAGGATGGGAAGTTATTCTGAATTAAACTTCGAGCGTTTCGTTGCGCCTCCACAAAAGTCTACAGAGGTGCGTATTAAACATTACAAAACAATATCTGGTGTCGCAAGGGGACCCGCACCGCTCGCTCTTATGGCCATCGCGGACGCCAGAAACAAAAGAAGGGCATTCAGCGGGCGGGCAGGTAGGCCAGCCGCGTGCGGGCTTTTAATGACACGTCTGTGTCCGCGCCGCCCCGCTGTGGCCTGTGGTTCCGTATGTATGAGGCCGGGAAGACGAGGTGCGGCCGCGCGGGCGAGGCGAGATGAGGCGCCCGTGTGGACCAAGGCCGGTGACACTCTGCGACCTCAGGATGAGTTGGACGAGTGATGGAATGCCGCCGGAGTCGATGATTCTCTCGGAGCGAAAGATCACGAAGGAGTATGAACTCATGTCCCACGCCCTCCATTCAAAAATTTATTCGCAATTATCATGTAAAATTTGGTATTTTATCTCTGATGTATAGTCGTCGCGGAGAAAGAATAGCTACGAGATGTAAATAGCGACAGCGCGGTGTTGCCATATGTCTGTTGCGAAGGGGGTGGGCGGAAAAGATTGTTTCAAGCAGCCTCCTGAGCAACCAAAGGTTAGAGATGAAGCCTCCTCGCAGCCACCTCTGCGTCACAGTTGGCATATCAATTACTGCTGGTTCTACGAATTTGATGATACAGACGGTTGTGTTCGAACATAAACTCACTAAGAGATAACTTTCGGTCAGGTGAAAATGACGACCAGCCGGGACTCGAACCCGGATCTCTTGCTATGTACATAAACTCACTAAGATTCTTCAGAGGAGTAAAGTGTCCATGGGTCTACAGCGAGAGGAAGGGACGGCTATCTCGCAATGCTTGCATTGGTTGCACGATGTCTTTATGCTCATCCCTCGTGACTTTTCTTTCGCCGCGAGTGCTCTAACATTCGTACTTTTCGATATCGGGATGATCGAGATAATTTCTCGAATGGCCATGACGTAGAGCTATAATGGCTGTTGTAGAACTGACCTATTTCAGTAATTAGAACACCGCATTGCTAATTCTGTCCACATCATTTGCTGGAATTTTTTCACTTTCCCTTTATAAAGTATGTATATGGAAAGTGTACTAATCGGTCCAAAAAGATATTCGGGATCGCTTGAGACCTAAACGAAATACGTCCTGGAGAGTCTATTTTCAAATTTTTGCGATTATGTTCAATGACATATGTGTGTGAAGAATTTTGTTTATCCGATAACTCACGAACAAATTAATGAAGTCAAACCCAAGTAGAGAATTGATTTTGAATGCATTGGGAATACAAGCGTATTTCTGGACAGAAGCTCATTCCAACTTAATTTACACACCCTTCTCCAATTCTGTATCTTAAAAATAAAAAATTTGAAAAAATGAAAATAAACAGTTTTATTGTACACTACATTGTGCTTACAGATAGTTAAAAGCATTTCCGTACATCTCACCGATTTTAAGATACTGTAAAGTTTGTATTGGAGATACACAAAACAGAGTTATTTTCTTTTACTGTGGTTTCATCTATCTTCCTCTGCGTATACGACAATAAAAAAAACAAAAATTTGTAACGTACATATTTTCTAATGGAGTCAGCGTGGCTCAGTGGGTATAGCGCTGGCCGCGATACGATCCCCGGCGAGGTGGGGATTTTTCATCACACCTTAACGTCCAGAGTGACGTCCAGGCCTACTCAGTCTGCTGTAAAATAAGTACCAGGGTCTATCCTGGTGGTCAAACCGGCCGGAGCGAGTTGCTGACCACATCTCCTCCTTCTAGAGCCGAGGTCAAAGAAATTGTGGAGCTCTACCCTCAGCAACTCCCGTGGGCATCTTCGAGGCCTGTTGTGGGAGAGTTTCACTTTGATTTTGTCATATTTTCTTATTCTTCAAAAAAGTACTTAAATGAATTTTTTCGGAAAGGAGATGTCAGAAATATTTTTTCATCTTAAAATACTTCCATTCTGGGAATTTCACGGAAATTTACTTCTGTCTCGCTAGGAGCGTCTCGTTTACAGCAACGATTCTAGGCAAGTACAACGCACTTAGGTGAAGACTCAAGGGACAAAAATGGTCTACTGCAGCCCAATTTCCAGTTTCTGCCGATTAGGTCGGGCTCATGAAATACCCCAACGCTCTGTCTCTATTGTGTCGCCGATCTCTCTTCCGATCTCTGGTGTGGAACACATATTTACTTTCCAATTTCGCAGAGTGAAAGGGAAGTGTTGTAATCGGTCGAAAAATAAATTTTGAAATCTCTTCTCAACTAATTGCGAATTGTCTCCAGGAGAGACTATCTTCAAATTTTGGCGATGATGTCCAATGTCGTATGTGTGTATGTGTGCGTGTGTTAAGAATTTCGTTCCCGCGATAACTCACAAACAAATTCATGTATCGAAACCAAACTTGGGATTTGACTTTGAATGCGTTGGGAATATGAGTCTATTTTCTGAACAGCTCATTCCGACTTCATTTACACACCGCGCTCCACGTCCGGTTTTTTAATACTCAAAATTTTGAAAATAAGCATTTTGATTGGTCAGTTAATTCTGCGCACAGATTTCCGCATTCCTGTACGTCGCACTGTTGAGGGCGCTTTACTTGAATCTACAAATAAGGTAATACCAAAGCGTTTAATTTGGAAGATAGTTCACTCAATTTTTACTTGAATACGATATTTTCGTTTTTAGGATACCGTGTATTGTGATGATAAATATTTTACATCCTTTTGATCTAAGAAATACGTCACCTTGTTTAATGTTTAAATTATATTATTATTATTTTGATTCTTTTAAATTTTGTTTAAATTTTTGTTTTGTAACGTGTTTAGTTCCATGATTCTCTGTTATCAATTGTAATTGGACAGTTGAGAAGGGCACACTTCAGATTTTTTATAGATATCGATACTACTAGAAAGCCCGAGATACCAACCACACCAAAGAGTATTCATCATCTCGAACGATACAAGCATGAATAATGAGCTAATCAAGTGGGTGGATCGGATCATCAAGAGAAAGTAATGCAGTGCGCACGATATAGGTGAATACGTGTTCAACGTACTTCCTATAGAGGTAGGACAATGGCGGGCACCCGAAATTTGCAAAATTAGTGTAATTAAATTTTATGCGCGTTCCAAGGTACCTTATGCTAACAAGGTAGTAAATAAACTATAGCGTCGAAAAATGTATCATGAGAGAGACCGTTTTATTATTCTAATGATCAATTCTAGGAGATAGCGATCTGTTTCCTCAATAAAGAAATTCTTTCGCGTAACATGTGTTGTGTTCACTAAGACATACAATTTAACTCCTAAAGAAAGGTAATAGATTCAAGAAAACAAAATTGTGTATGGAAGTTATAAAATCTGTCATTATCTCGACTAAATAAATCAATAAGCCGAACAAGTTTCGTATATAAATGAATTTAATTTTTAAGTATGAAGGTTTTGTAGTCATAGTATCATGAAATCAGTGTAACCACTATTTCGTGAAAGGAGAAAATGGTTTATAAAACAGTAATACACGATTTCTTTTGACAAGTTAATTAAACGTAATATATATAAATCTTTTAAATTACTTTTTAACTTCATTCGCCAGGTAACATATTAATTATGTTATGTTGAATGAAAACACTGTTCCCCTCTTCACTGAGTCTGCAATTGTCATCGTAAGTTGTGGCGTAGTGGGTGGCGCGTCAGCGCGTGGAACTGAAATTCCCGGGTTCGCACCCCACTCCCGTGTCCCATTTTCATTCAGTATAACACAATTAATTATAGTAACAAACGTACTAATTATATAGCGGACATTATCGAAGTTTATCGAGCCATGAGTGGCGTCACCTGGAAGGTAGCGTATATATGGTTTTGAGCAATAGAAAAATCAAGGTATAATGGAGTAAGAAATTCTGCTACTGTTATTGCTCATAATATAATTAAAATATATAAATTTATGACTTACGACCTTATAATGGACGAATACAATTTATTAAGTGCGTTGATTAACATAACGTCACATCTGAGGACGACTTACACCTAAAGTATGAACGTTGTGTTAATCAACGCACTTAATAAATTGTATTCGTCTATCATTAAGTCGCTAACCTTAAATTATTTATATATTTTTTATAATTGAGTAAGCTTTAGAAAATACTATTAAAAAAATAATTCATTAAAAAAACAATTAATACAAACATTTTTACTATTGCGATGATATATTTAAACCATACAATAGACTCATCAGAACACACACAAAACTCCCTCTCACCCCTACACCATTTATCTGGCTTCCACTGCATCCATTCCTGTCCACCAGATAGCTTTGTGTCCACCGACAACCCCTGTGGGACAGCGACCACAACCCCGCCTCACCCTGCTGCCACCGTGGAAAAAGCCGCGGACGCTCAGACGAGGGAGATACCCGCGCTGTCCAACAGATGGCTCTGACGTTATCGGGACTTCCCCGAGAAAAATCCGCGCTTGGACGATCGCGAATGGGAACAAGGGAAAACCTACAGAGGGAGTGGATGACTTCTCTTTTATTTTTGTTCTGCCTCACGCCAAGGGTCGCGTAATTATCTGTTCTTGGACGGAAGATGGTAGGAGATGGGGTGGGAGGGCGTTGAGATGTCACAGCAGTTGGTTGGAGCTGATGGTATGTTTGTGGTGGGTTGTATCTCAGTTTTGCGGATATTGAGAACTCGAATTTTTATGCTAGCACCTCACTTGTCGTTGTCATATTTGCCCAAAAATGGCCAAGTGTAGAAGAGTTGTCTGTTTTTGCTCTATAGTGGTAAATACGCAATTACACGAACACCCATATCCATCCCCTTGTCAAGTTTTAGCCGCACATCAAATGGCATTAGCGCACTGGTTCATCACCAAGCCATCCCGGGTTCATTTCCCGGCGGAGCCAGAAAAAATTGTAGCTATTCACATTAATGTCCTAGTTCATATAGCTGTGTCTTCCGAAAAGCGAACCCTCCTTCTTCTGTCAACTTCCTACTGATCTTAGTATCACGAACTGTTACTCTTACTAACAACTTCTGCTAACACCTCCACGTGGGCCTAGTCGTTAGTAAACCGAGCTAACCGACCAACAGATACTAACAATAGCCCATACCACCCACCTCCTACCTCCCATCGCTCCACGGTATCGTAGATAAGCTTCAATAGCACGCTACATTTCCCATTTACGAATACTACTATAAAATAAAAAGGTCTCAAATAACACAAATATTTGTGTGAAGCGTCCACACTTGGTTTTAGGCTCGGTTCGCTCAGAGGAGCGCGATCGATATTTGTCGGTATTCTTGCTCTTTAACTTATATTTTTGACTTTTCCTTTTATTCTATGATTTTCGTTTTTATAAAATGGACATTCCTATGGAATGTAATAACTAAAACGTTTTAAGATATCTAGAATCTTAGCTCCCACATCCCCCATCGCCCTGTTTGCAATGGTCTTTTCGTAACTTAAAATTTTTGCAACGTGTATTGACATGATGATTTAGAGAAAAAAAAGTATTCTGCGTAAACACGTCATAAGCAAAACAAATTGTCGCTTTCCTCTACTTTTTCTCCTTTACTCCCATTTTTGGGTTTACAACAACAAACATATCGATCTCATTCATTCATTATACGACTCATCTTCTCCCTGGTCCAATCCCATGTATCATTGCGTTTTTCACATATAAGACGATGAATAGGTGTATTTCTCTGTTGATGTGAACGGAGTGACCGATAATTCCATTTTGTGCAATTTAAAGTTGTATTGTATTACATCATTCACTAGTTAGCACCAAATTACCCTTAAGTCACTTCTTAGGTTTTTATTTTGTATGTTCTTCCAGATGCCAATGTATTTTAGGATACTGTAATTCCATTCTATTTTTCTCCTTACTAATGTTCAACATTTTATAAAACTCTTTATTGCAAGCTACACCTTGGTC
Source organism: Laupala kohalensis (assembly GCA_002313205.1). Lineage (NCBI taxonomy): Eukaryota > Metazoa > Arthropoda > Insecta > Orthoptera > Trigonidiidae > Laupala > Laupala kohalensis. The sequence continues at coordinate 779,193 of NNCF01129542.1, forward strand.
TGTGCTAATCTTTCCTCTCAAATAACTCATGTCCAGATAATATTTGGATACGTGGGATAATATTTGGATAGTGTCTTTCAATGCTATATGGTAAAATTCAAGAGTACTTTTCTACCGTCTCTGTTTTTCATAAGAGCATTGATTTTAGATTTTGCATATTTTTGGTTTGGCGCACCTGATCCACCATTGAATCACACTCAGAAATCTACTTTCATTTTTAAAGCAGTCATCCCATATTTTATTAACTTTCATATGATAATTTTCATCCTCCAGAACACTGCAGTTTAATTTCCATCACCCTCTAAAATATTGTGTTTGCTGAGACATCGTATTCATGTAACAGCAATTGGCATTATTATTTGTAAAACTAGCTGGTAAAATTTCGACTCTAGTTATTGCATTTTTCAGGTTTGCTGAGGTGTAAATCCAATCAAACCTACTCATAGAAGTATTCAAATAGAATGTAAAACCCTGTTTATCTTTATTGAATTTCTCACAGGTTCCACCTAATTTCATCTCCTTTACTAATGCTTCCAGTGCAATCGAGAAGTTACAGTTGGGTACCTCGTCCTTGAAGTTAATGACACAATTAAAGTCTCCTCCTATTATTAATTGGTCAAGATAGTTCCTCAGAAAGAAGTTAATATCTTTCCTGATAAAACTTTCCCTCTCATACTCCAGATGGTAAGTACACATTAACATAAACTTGAACTCATTTACTATAAATGCAAATCCACCTCACAAAACTCTACTCCATTTATCAATATTATAGCAGTTCTTGAGCTTAAAGCTTGGCTTATATTACCAATGATATGGTATTCTGGAATTACCAATTCATATACATTTATTACTTGAAATTAAACTATGTCAAAACCGTTAGCATATATGAAGTCTTTTAAAAGTGAAATTTTGGTTAAATTGTACATCTTATATATAAACACTTACTATTTTATAAATTTGAAATGAAGAAAATCATGAGAGAAAATTATGAACTAAATTTTCATTGGTTTACTTGACTGTTATATATTTACTGCTTGAATATTTACTCATTTTATAATGGAACCATATCCTGGAAAACCACCACATTTGCTTTCTGCTTATTCCTGCACTTCTCCTTATTATACACCTGCTTTATCTTTATCAGTTATCTCTCATTTCTGGACAGAGAATTCCTGCATTGCTATAGGCAGACCTACATGTATCAGACTATTTTCATTTCTCGCGATTAACTAATTATTTGATAATTTCTTCTAGGACCTGTCCGGGATTTGAAAAAGGGACCTCTCGCATAGACCAACAGGCTCATGTGGGCATTCTGTTTTTTTATCTCGTACTATAAATAATTTCAATGTCAATTTTTAGTCATATAAAACAATTGGTATATCAATTTGTTTTCATACAGACCAGTCCCAATTTTAAGCTGAGACCTCTCACACCCTAAGCGAGAATCATACCCCTAGACCACCGGGCCACGTTATTTTACAGTTTTGTTCAAAATTTCTTTTTCTTGTTTACTTAAAATGTAAATGTAAATACATATATAATTACGCTTTGTTAATATATGCTGTTACCTTTGGTTTGATTTTTGTGTTATCTTTTACTTGCTATTTTCAGAGCAGCTGAGTACAATATTATTACGAAATAACTCTGCGCATATCCGGTTATTTTCATTTATGGCAATTTGATAATATCTAAAAGGGCCTCTCCGAGTTTTGTTCTCGGAACCTTTTGCACCCGAAGGGAGAACATACCCTTAGATCAACAGGCCAGTGCGGGCATGCGAATTTTTAATCTCGTATTATAAAATATGTCATTTTTAGTCATATAAAACAATTGGTAAATCAATTTATTCTCATACGGACCTGTCCGGAATTTTAAGACGGGGCCTCTCTCACCCTAAGCGAGAATTATACTCCTAGAACAACAGGCCACAGCATTTACATTTTGTGTTTAATTATATTTTTCTTGTTTACTTAAAATAAAAAAGGTAAATACATATATATCTACACTTTTTGAATATATGCTTTAATCCTTGTATTTGTTTTTGCGGGTTATCTTTTATTTGTTTGTTTTTTCAGAGCAGTTGAGCACAATATTATTGCGAAATAACTCGGCGGATATCCGGTTATTTTCATTCATGGCGATTTGATAATTTCTAAAAGGGCCTGTCCGGGATTTGAACCCGGGACCTCTCGCACCCAAAGCGAGAATCATAC
>NNCF01129546.1:0-11224 GCA_002313205.1 Laupala kohalensis
TCTGAAGAATAGCCTTTCAATTTCAGTCATTACATTCATCATATAAGATAATTAACTCTATCTGCTTTTTTAGTTGCCCGGAAAAAATAATTTGGAACCTTTTGCTACTAGAGGAATAATACATTTTTCTTTCCAAGTATATAGTACATTACTGACAGCAAAAGATATTACATCATATTACTAATACGTTAACCGTCAAAATTACCTGAGTGAACCATCTCACAATATTCTTTGCGAGAAGGGGTGACAATCTTTCTTTCATTATCCGTAAAAAAATGAGACTTTTTTCCACGAAAGTAGATAACACTATTTGAGATGGTCATGCGAGTACTAAGGACCAATGGAGATGGTGATATTTGTAATGCAACCCTTGGTGGTTTCCTGTTGTCTTCCATGCTACAACATATTATTCACAAACATCCGAAGTTTATCCGGGATTTCGAGCCAGAACCTTGGCGTCAAGGCAGACCTACGCCTCAAACTCACTGAACCGATAATCGGTTGACATACATTATAGTGAATAAGGAATCTTTAGTGGTCTACAAATTAACGGGCTCTTTTTTCAATGGTTAACAATATAATACATTTGATTCTTATAGTTTGTTCTCATTTTCCGGAGAATTAGTACATTTTCTTTTTGTGTATCTCTTCTGTTAATTTAAACAAATTATAATTTGGAAAAATACCCTCCTGGTTCAGCATTTTGAGGGATACACGATGTTTCAGAATTAAGCCATAATGTAAACAATACTATAGCGTGGCGTGTTTGTGTTGTTGCATTTAGATTAAAAATAGAATTATTTCCTGCTTATGTTTTCCATACAGTCCGATTGGCTCGCAAACATATATCTACGAGAGATATAAAAGAGGGGTGTGGCAATTTATCAAACACGTGCGAGTTTCCATTCTCCAATATACCAGTAATAGTCCTACAGATAGGGAAATTCCTCGCTGAGAGAGAGGAAAATCCTCTTGAGATTTCAGTAGATAAAAGCATTCAAGACTCTTTGAAATTGATTATTTTCATTAGAGTTTACAGAAACAGCTATTGGAGGTTTTATTATACCAAATATGTTCATTATATTCGTGACAGTTTAATAAATTTGATACTTTTTTTAAATACAAGCATGGTTCCATGTTCAACATTTTTAATCAGTCTTCATTAACATTACACCATTACTAAAAAGATTACTAAATTCTGAAAATATGATATAGATTACTTTTAAAAATAAAAGAAATAATTTGATAAACAAAGGGAAAGATAAGAAAGATGTGAATAATAATAATAATAATAATAATAATAATAATAATGTAGTATACAAAATAAAATGCAAAGATTGTAACGTTAGCTATGCAGGTCAAACAGATAAAAGGTTAAAAACTAGAATACAGGAGGAAAAACGAAATTAAAATTCAGTTAAACGAAGTGTACTAACGAACAATTGTAGTAATCATGGTCACTTAATGGATTGGTATAACATTTAAATATTAGACAAATAAGGTAATAATTTAGTATTGCATGTGTATTTATAACAGCAAACACAAATAGGAGTTTGAATTAACACACTGACAGAAAAACTATCGTGTACTTACAATACAATTTTGTAATATGTAATTGTATAATTTCTGTTGTTGTTGTTGTTGTTTTGGTATATGTATTTCGGGTCAATTATTCTGTAGCTACGGAAATGTTTCTTGTTACAATTTGTATGCACCTGACGACGTCTCCAAACTTGAGTCGAAACGTTGTGTAGTAGTAAAATAAAATAAAACTATATTTCGTATACTATGATCGTCCTAAAAAGGTCGTAAGTGGAAATTTATTTATTTTTATTAACATTTAGAAGAAAATAGGATGATTAAGGCGACGTTGAATTTCCAACAAGGAAAAGAAAATGGTTGTTACACGTGTGAGGAAAGAAATGTATGAATTAGTCGCTCGGTCACTCGTCGTTGCGCTGAGGAAAGTGTCGATGCGTGTTTGTGTCCCTGTTTTGACATCCAATGAGAAGTTCCAAGGCATTTCGCTATGAAAGACGTCTCTCCGGATGTTCTCTTGTTAACGCTTATTACAATCTCTCGTATTTTGTTGGTGTAGTTACTCAAAAATAAATAATGAAATACTCCCCGAGATTTTTGAATGTTGTTAGTCACCATTTTATTTACATTTTCTTGAAAACTCCGTATTACGCTATATTTTTTATTGTTGTGGATTATCTTTTTTACCTGCCGCAAACTTTCAACCAATTCTTACCACACGTTGTAGCATAAAATTATTCTCTTATCAATGCTGATATGTGACACATTTTTAATAAGAAACTATAATTTTATTAAAATATGCTAACACGATATTTATTAAAATAAAATATGAAATTTCATAGATTTTTTTGTGTTAACGTAACACGCATTATTTTTTTAGGTGTGGATAGAAATGGTGTGGAAGACAAACGAGTGGTTAAGCGGGAAACCTCACTTCGAACAGTGAAGGAGATACAAGAGTTCAATTGCGACTCGTCGGCATTTTCTTCTGATGTGAGTTACCGCTTTATTTTGTTCACATATATTTTGTTTTGTTACGTCTATTTCTTTTCGTATACGAGTTTACATTAATGTTACTATACAAACAAAATATTTTGAACCAAGTGATCTTTGAAAAAATCCTCAAAATATTTTTGTATTGCAACATGAGAATAAAAATTTTGAAAAATCTAAAATATCTAACAAGCTTGTTAGGGTATTAATGTGAATAACATACATCTACTGGAAACAAAATTCCCATAAATATTATTTATGAATTTTTAAAACATATGGAAGAAATAAATGTCTCAATATTTTGAAATAGATTCATATTGAAATTACACTGAAATTAAAAAAGAGTTAATCCTCAATGAAAAAATAAACTAAACTAAAATAATATAGAACATTATACCAAAAATGACATCCCCAGAAAAAAATATTATTCTATAATCTAAAGCGATAATCTCAATCATTTGTATTTTAAAAATTTTGCGCTGGAGAAATATGAAGTCGAAATTGGCTACAAAGTTTTCTTTTCGTAGCCTCATGCGCAATTATGTCATTATTAATTTTAAACTGATTATAAATTAAAAATGTAGTCATTATGTTGTTATCCATATATTAAAAGTTGAGTAGTAAGAAATAGGAATTCTAAGTAACACTTATAAACTTTAAATAGAAGTTACAATTATGTGATTTTTAAATGAACAATGTGTAGTTTAAACACAAATACGGAAACCCACGTAAACAAAGAGTTTACCTCGATAACCGAATATAATTATTATAATAGACAATCTATTCAAATTTTAGGTTTGAAAATTATTCTAGAAATTATAGTTCCTAGAAATAATGTGCAGAAAGATCCAAATATTTTTAACGGTGTGTTCATAGTAATTCTTTCAATTAAAACATCGAAATGTTCTGGAATCTGCCATTGGTTGCAGCGTACATTCGAAAATACGTGAGATTTATGTAAAATATAAAGTTACCTCTACATTGCGGACCACTACATTATAGAGTTACCTCTACATTTTGTAAGTTTATGAAATTTTATCGATTTTTGAATCGATATGAAACTGTAAAACATTGATACACCAATATTTGAGGTTATGTTCACCGCTGGTGTCAAACAAAGTTTTCGTGATTTACTGCTTATTTAAAAAAGAAAAATTTTGTAAATTCCAGTAACCAAACTCTTTACTATTCAATCTTATAAGAACATTTCGCGGAAGTAATGCGGTTCGAAATGAACAGTGAGTCATTTCAAAGAAACACCCGTAAATATATTATTTTCCGCCTTTACATAGAGGAATTTAGTTTTACTTTTAATCGATAACATTTTTTGGAGACGTATATCTTCGCAATTGAAGCATCTCTAAATAATAGCCATGCCGTTGTGTTATTGTTCTTTGCGAATGAAAAGAATAAAACTTCCAAAATCAGTGTTATCTTGTAATCACAATCACAAATTATTAATTGCAAGTGAATCGATAAAAACCTTGTAAAAGGTTGTTCGAAGAAAATACGGGAACAAGTTAATTATGAATTTTGAGAAACAATCATTACAGTGCAAAGTGCATTAATGTAAATTGTAACAAACGGTTTATAAGATACAGAAGTATCTCCACACGGAAACACAATCAAAACATCGAGGTTAACAAGGAACACGTTCTCACTCACCTGTGGATGGAGCAACGCGTCGGTTGGCGCGGTTCGCGTCTCAGTTGTCCATGAGCAACTGGAAACGCTTGAAGTCTTCCTCTGCCTCAACCACCAGCACCGCCTCCACCGCCGCTGCCAACGTCACCATGTTCCCAGCGGCGCAACCGGTCACCACTGCCGTCGCCAAAGCTACCAGGGAACGCTTCCTTTACTACGTCACCGATTACGCTATTACAGTGATAACGGAGACTTCATCGTTTCAGATGTGTTAATTCGGAAGCTCAGATTTTACATCCTCCTGTCACCTGCCGCTTGTTTTTCAACCGTTATTTACTATCTCTTCATCATTTTCGGAGAGATCATTCTTACATGTCTCTGAACTGCTGTCAACGGTATCGTCGTGTCATTTCCAGCTGGGAACATATATAAGTGAGGTCACAGCTATCGTTACTCTTCCTCTACATCTCGTCCAGATCGATTCATGCATCACTCGTGTCATTTTCGGTACCTCCACAATCAACTTGACTAAAACACCCACCGACTCATCTCATGTTCCATAGCAGTTCAAGTGATTTCCTATCTCCAACATCTTCTAAACTGTTTTATTCTACTCTATTATCATATCATACAGTATCATGCCTTATTCTCTTTCCGCAACTCTCATCTCTACCATTGGCTTCACCTCCATCGTTGCCGATATGATCTCTATCTTTCTCGCCTTCTTTCGTGTAAGTGTAAACGAATGACCTCAATTTTGTCCATTGTTTTCCGCAACTATCACCCCGTCTCCAACATCCTCTTTTCCATCGTCCTGTCCTTATCCCGCGCACCCGTGTTTTTTCCACCTGCATCGCCCATGGCGAGCGCGTCTTGGAGAGAACCGGTCAGGTGCTTGCTCCTCCTTCCCCTTCCACCACGACTTTTGCTCGTCGCCTCCGCGAAACATGCGAGCCACTAATTAAGCCAAAGGAAGAACGAAAAGGAGCCATAATTGGGAGTTCGCAACTGAGCCATTCGTCTTAACCTCACTTACTACAACTTGGAAACAAATTGGCGAAGCAAGAAAGGAGTTCAGCATCGATTTATTCCGTGATGGCACAGTTTTAGTCTTCTCTCTTAACGGTGTATAGTATACTATTTCAAAAGTTATTGGTTTCTCCATTCAATATAACTTAGAAACAAGTACGTATTATTTTTATGCCCTATGATATACAGATAAAAGATAAAAAATTACTTTAGTATTTTCTAAACTGCAATATATTATTACGTTTAATTGTTGAGGTAATCAGAATTCTCACGCATTTCCACCAGTCGTGTAGACTTAAAATTTGAAAAATTCGCAGCTATCAAAGAGTAATGAACAAGATAATTCCAAACAGTGAAAAAAATAAACAGCATTTCTGAGAGAGGTAGAATTTGTCCTATAAGATAGCATTGATACATTGTGGATGAAACACTCGATGCAAACGATTTTTCGTTGCAGAAAAACACCTTCTGCATTTTTATAATAACCGTTCTGAGTCTGTATGATACGAAGTCAAAATGCAGAGATATATATATATATATATATATATATATATATATATATATATATATATATATATATATATATATATATATATAGTGTGTGTGTGTGTGTGTTTTAGCTCTCAGATTGTAAAGAGAGGCAAACACAAATACATATGCTTCACAAAACACACTTTTGTCAGTAATACACAACAGGAAATAATTTTTCCCACCGAAAAAGTATTTTCTTGTAAGTCCACGTGCTTTTGGCGTTAAACTATATACGCTATAGGATTTGATTTCGGTGTATTGGAAATTAAAATATAATCCAATGATCGTGACTGTATCGAGGTTGAAGACGCTTCCGATGGAATTGACAGGACCAATGCTGGATCACGTGCTCCGCATTCTTTCTTGTTCCCATAGCATTTTTAAATTAATTTTTACCTGTGAATCTACCTGTATTTCCATTTAGCCTCAAAATAATGATTTTTTGTTTCGAGGATTAAAGTCGATGCATGTAGCTTCTGTAACATACGGACGTTGGACTAGTTAGAAGCACGGTGTCAGTCAGCGCTGGAAACTGGAAGTCATAAAATGTGACGTGGGTCATAAAAAACGTAAAACCATCACAAATAGACGTATTTCTTTTTTACTTACGCTAAGGCGAAGGAGCTTGTTATATTTTGCTAGTACTATGTTGCGTAAACAGTCCACCAAAGAAATTTTACTTAAAACTCAAAATTAAAACCTCAACATCATCATTCTTATTCTGTTGCCTCTGTTTCAGAAGAATGTTGATATATTTATCCATAATAACAGTTTGTGTGATTCATGAATTAAAATTAAGCTGAAGGTATGAAATTGCTCTGAAATACATTCAATTGAATATTTTTGCAGAGTTACGTAATTTTGCAATTTTTGGGATTGTTTTAAATGTAGATTTTTATTGACTCTTTCACGTCCAAGAAAACAACAACTAATAGATTTAATGATTAAAATTGGTAATCATATGGTATATGACTTACGATATATTGCTCCTGGGATTACATGACGAACGCTGGTAACCTCAAGAGAAATCAGGATGAACACTGACTATGATTAAGTTGAAAGCTTGATATCATTAAAGTAAAATTACTTTTAACAACTCTATCATACATATTGTCAAGTTCACACTAAGTATAATTAGAAAAATACTAGACACATGTTTTGCATTACTGTTTTACTCTTCGTCAAACTTTAGTATATTTAGACACAAAAAAATATGTCTAAAACCCCCTTTTTTTGTAATTTAATATTTTATACACCATATTGTAGCGAATGTACGAGTTCAGAAACTCAGCACTCCAAGTTAGTCATATCACTGAGATGTATAATTGATTTCTTTATTTTTATTCTAATTGCTTTAAAACTCAGTAATGTGTATAATAATGAAGAAAAAACATGATTTAATATCTGTCTATCAGTTAATAATATAGTACAAACAATATTCAGGAACTCGTTTGACTCGTCTGAATTACATTAGAGCATGCACGAACATGGTGACCGAACGCAGAGATTTCTGAATTATGCATAAAAATTTAAAATTTATGCATAAAAAATAAATGTTCGGTGACCTATAAATAAAAGTGACGTAAAAAATACTACGGAAAATGTACTTCAGATCAAAGTCAACATCCATCACTTTCGGATTTAAAAGTTGGTCTTATTTTGTAAATAGGTGTTTTCTCCATAAGACGCAATGTATTTCTCCTTCAATTATAATTTCAATTATCTCATTTAAATACCCGGTGAGATATATTTTTCAAGTTGAAATCACAATAAGTACATGTTACTCCGTTTATTTCTACCGATTTTAGATATTTTTAGTGATTTAATTCCACGTACGCTAGTACTACCTGAAACCAGAGTAATACGTACAATTGTTACGATTTAAAGACAAACGTTAAATGCATAAAACAAACGACATATTCAATTTGATATGGATTTATATACACTACCTAAATTAAGCTTTACTTCAAGTATTTTAACATGTATTTTAATATATTACTTCGTAAACCTAGGTTAACCTTTGTAGGTAAGCGTATGCTGTCACAGACTTTTTGTAGAACTATTTGAGGCGACCAATATTGACATACATTTCTTTTACTGAACGCACTCGAATTGGGTCCCAATTAATTACCCAGGGAAAGGGTTTGGAAGGAATTGCTAATCCTGGGCACGAGTTGAACCCCAACGATGTTATTAATTCATCTTTATTTTATTTCCATTTATTTTCTAATAACATGCATGTACAATGTAAATTTTAGTAATTGAGTTTTTAAAAAATCATATATATTTTAGTAAATACAGGAACAATTACGTAGATACGTAAATAAATAACAACCTTTTTTAGCAGACAATGTTTTTTAATTCAGTGGAAAAACATCACTACGTAAAAAACAGAACAATACAAAACTCAAAAATTTTAAAAATCTCACGACTTCCACTGAATTCAAAAAAAAAATTCTGCTAAAAAGGTCGTTATTTATTTACTTATATTTTACAATGAGACGAAGATGGACTGTTAATTACGTATATAAATTATTTACTTTTTACTCTCCCACTGCGTGGTGCTAGAAAATGAACATGTGAAATTTATTAGCGCTGTTTATTGACGTTGGAACTTTTGAATGAAGAAAGTATGGTTATTATATTTTCACAATGCAAGCTAACTAATTTCATAAATTAACGAACACATAGAAATATCTTAAATTGCGGTGAACCTCACCGCCAGGTAATATATTAATTGTTTTTTGTTAAATGAAAATGGGAGACGAGACCGAGATTCGAACTCGGAACCTTGAGCTTAGCGCGCTCATGGCGCAGTTGGTAAGCGCATGAGCGCGATAAGCTCACGGTCCCGAGTTCGAATCTCGGTCCCGTCTTCCATTTTCATTTAACATAACGTAAATAATGAATTAACGAGCTAGTGGGGTCGCATCTAAGTTAGATGGCTCTACCTGATGCCGCCCGCCGTGGATCAGTGCCTTGAAAGGGGGATTTGGAGAGGCTTTTGGTGCCCAATTTATGCTTTTACTTTTACCTGAGTTGACTCTAGGATGCAATTCAGGTGTTCCCGTTTTCGCGTACCTCTATTTACGCAACGAACGCGGAAATACCTCTCCGACAGTTGATATTTGCTTCTCCTACTTTATCGATATTCATCGTCTTCGATTGTCTGATTTACGCAAAATATACACCTAAATCTTCCTCGTAAAACACTCTACTCATTAATGAACTACTGAACAGCTATTACATGAATTAATGTACAGCAACATTAAAGTAAACAAATATTTACGAACCTACATTATTTATATAAAATTGTTTCAAAAAATTTTCTTAATATATTAAAAATATTCAGCATTATTCAAGTAATGAAAAAGACATAATTTGTTTTAGCCATTGTGTCCAAGAAGTGTACACAAGACAATATCTTGTATCACAGCTTGAGTGAAGTCAGAATTGTAAAGAAATGCTGATTTCTTTGTATCATTTCAGAAGGTTTTATTTATATCTGAATTGTGGTTCAAGAATCAAGATACGTTTATACTTGTCGATATTTTCAGAAATACAATGTAATACTGTAGTCCTTTAATACAGTATGTTTTTCATTATAAACATATTGTTCACTTTGAGGTGGCCATAAAAGGAAAACTACTGGGCAAAATGCTGTCAAACTTGGTAATAGTCCATGGGTTTTTATTTTCCGCAACAAAAAATTAAAGTTCAAAGCAAAGGTGCACCATTGGAGGTGGGGGGGGGGTCAAGAAGGCGCTGTGTGTAATATTGTAAAACATGAATAAATGGGTTTAAAATGTTATTAATCGTTTTTAAAACGTGGTACCAACCATATTCAATATGGCGTTCACTTTTTTGTGAAAGGAAGTTAAATGGTATAATTTTTTGTCAATAGCAGCTCTTGGCATATCAGGAGGAATATTACGGATATATCAGTGTAAATTCCGACGTATTATTTCTTATCATCATAAACACTGACTTTGACATAACCCCATAACCTAAAATCACAGGAGCTGAAATGGTTTGTTGAGCAGGGAGGCCAAGTAATGTGGACCAAGTTTGTCAACATGTCCAATAGTTTCCCTTTGATGGTCATCCCAATGCGTTACTTTAATTATAAACATCCTGTATGTCCACACACACATTTTTCACTGATTGTTTATGACAAAAATAGACTTTTATAACAGTAAGCACCATCTAAAATACTCAAAATGCTCTTGATAAGGAGGGGGCCTTTATATAAAATAATCTTTATCAGATATCTCTCAACATATCTATGTATTTATTATTTTGACATACGTCAATCCCATATTAAAAAAGGATTTCTCACAAATATCCGATCTCCAGTTATTATTGTTGTCTTCAACGTGATTACAAGTACAAAAAATTGACCGTAATTGCAATTAATCATCGTATCATTAATACTCATATGACCCAGAAAATTTTCGTTCCTTTTCTGCGTAACCAGACGGAGCAAATCTCGGATATGAAATATACTTATTTAGAGCATTAAAAATTGTGCTGTCGATTTCCTATTCTTTCATCTTTCACCTTCTTCTTCCCGATATAATATCATTTAAAAATTACATCAAGAGAAGAAAATACTTGACTCCCTTGTTTGTAAAGAATGTTACTTGACTAATTTAGTTCTTACAAATGAGGGTTGTGACACGTCTGACAATGCTGGTAATCTCTGGCCGTACAGAAAGGTGTCGAAAAGTTTCTGAAATATCTGCGTATTAATGTGTAGGATTTGTGGATAGTTACGTAATGGTCTATAGCATATTACCATATGCTTCCAAAATGTTCTGATGTCCTGGTTACATTGTTAATGCTTAACATAAAACCGAGTGCAACTTGCCTACAACTTAGCTGGTGGGGGAAACTAGTATCTGCCATATTATTCAGTTCAATAAAATAGTCTCGCTGAGAAAAAGTTAACATTCATATTATCAAGTTTAGTTACATTGAATTTCGTTGTTTAGCTAGCACAATATAATAGTAAAAGACCTGTTTCTGTGGGAGGAGAAAGAAATTCATTATTCTCTACTTGTTGTGAATGGTACGAATACTCCCAGGTTCACTTTCCTCGTTTCGTGACGTTTAATATGTAGGACTCATAATTTGGGGACAAGGATGGGTTTCCTTGCTCTTCTCTTCCTGTACACAAAATGTCATTTCAACAGATAACAAAATGCTAAGTCATCTCATTAATGTAGTATGGTATAAGGCAGTAGATTCACTTTATGTGTCATACTAAATTCGCTCTATCGTTTTCCTAAAGAATAACTTCCTGGAAAGATATCTTTTCCTTCCATGGTACTTAAAGAATTACCAAAATTCAGGCTTCATATTTCAAAAAATATTTTATGGACTTACAAATAGTAAGACCCGTTAGTTTACATTTTAGGTATTTACCGACCACTATTTACTTCTTTTTTTCATTTGTGGTCAAATCTAAATTGAATTTGCATTGTAA